>JAAIXJ010000183.1:0-134358 GCA_013403705.1 Heliconius hermathena
ATATTTTCAATGTACAGAAACGACTTTTCTACAGATTTTTTATAAGTATAGATTACACTAGGTCACCGACACCTTTGACGTCGTAGGCCAAAGGATACAACTCAGACTTGTGTGCGACGAATCAAATTTTATAAAAAAAGAAAAAAATACATAATTCAACATTTTTGTTCAATTCAAACCAGTAGTTTCTGAGATTAGAATATTTAATCCAACGAATTCTTCGTATAACATAATTGTAAGCTTAAAAAAACTAAAAACACACTTTTTTAACAGAACACATGAATAAGACAAAGGTAATATATGATATATTTACTAGCCCAAGGTTCCATCAACCATCTTCCAAATCCATCATCAGAGCAGCTCAATGGTACCATAATACTATATTATCATCTAATCTACATATAATTGCCAAGATTCATGATGATACAACAATTAGAAGTGCGTGTAATTCATATTCATAGATTTTATTACATAGCTTGACTTAATGAAAGCTTATTAATGAGTTTATAGTGATAGATAACTGGCTAAATAACAACTGAACAATTTATTATACTTTCACGCTGTATCCCGCACGGTGGCAGAGGGAACCTGGGAACCTAGTGTAAAGATACACTATAAAGTCATACCTATATTTAAATCGGGTAGTACATCTGAATATTATTAAATAGCGTAGTTCACAAAAACCGCTATAATACAAAAACCCGGCATTGAGTTCCGCCAGTCAACACGCAGTACTTCGAAAAAATCGGCGGAAAGTGGGGAACGGAGTGTCTTTACACTAAGTTATCTCAACCTACAAGCTAAACTTCTAAACAACTATTTTTAAACTTAAAGCTTTTAACTTGGACCATTCAAGGCTTAAATTCTTCAGAAATTAAAACGTAACGTTGTACGGTAATCGTAGGAGGTTACGATCGTCCCCAAGACACTGGCAGTTAAATGTCTTCACTCAAAAGACAACCTCGGTTTCATAGAATTGAATCAATATATTGCCTTATAGCAAAATTTACGTCAATAACATATCATTTTTTTTTATGGAAAAAGATAAGGCAAACGAGCGTACGGATTACCTGATGGTAAGTGATCACCGCCGCCCACGACCCCGTGTAACACCAGAGGAGCTGTAGGTGCCATGCCGGCCTTTAAGGCCAGTCGTGGCTCAAGGGCAAAGCGTACGTGCGTAAATGCGATAGGTGTGGATTCCATTGTCCCGTTGTCGAGAAAGCGCAGTGAAGGTAAAAAATTGTATATTAAAAGTTTTCGAAGTACTTATAAGGCCGTCGTAGAGCATAGGCCATCGTAAGCGTCGTAGAGTCTCACTGTAAATGTGACGGTTTTGAGTTCGATTCCCACTTAGGGAAATAAATTGTCTCAATTTTGACGCTCTGGTGTCACAAATTGCGGTGTTGAGCCAGTAAAAAACAATATATCGTACTAGATGGTACGTGGAAAACGCAGTGTCTTAACACTACTTCCCTCTGCCTATCCTGTTCATGTTACATTAAGCGTGATACAGTGTGAAACAAAAAGAAAAACTTTAGTTATACATACACAAAGCGAATCACCGCAAAAAGAATTCAAAACAAACAGTGTAGTTAAATTTATTCACTTGTATAATGGCGGGCGATGTTTTAAAAGTGAATGTTGCGAGCAATTTGAGAACAATATGACGTCTGTACACGAGTGACCGCTTCCGGCGGCCGCGGGGGGAGGGTGAGTGGGGGGAGGTTATTTTTGTGTTAGATTTTTTTTTTAAAGCCAGTCGTGTCGCAGGGGCACAAAGTGTGACTTTAAGCGTGACAGGTTGTGGGTTCGATTGTCACTCGAGGAAATGAAATATTTATATTCCGTTCTCTATGTTCCTCTGAATTTTCAAATCTTTGCGTATCAAGTGGCGAAACCCAACGCAGGGCTTTGTCTCATTACTAGGCCGAGGAAATGAAAATAATTCAATTCCTTGAACAGGAATCAAACCCATAACTATCGCGTTTAAAGTCAGATCATGTACTAAATACCGAATATACTGTAATGTTCTGTTTTAATCAATCCCATGTAGACTAAACATTAATACAATATAAATATTATATTAATATACAATTAATCCTCAGTCCTTTGAATCAAAAAGCAATACTTTACAAAGCTCTACCAAACATTACAGTACCACCATTTAATTATATCGCCATTGAAACAAAGAGAACAAAACTGGACGGGACCTTAGAAAAATATATAGAAATGTCATTAGTATGTTTACAACCTTTAAAATTATTAGAAATATTTAAAACAGTATTCTAGTTCTAAGTAATTAGCTTTGGGTAGCGTAGATTTGTAAAAATCTCCCTACAGAGATACTGACAACATGAATAAGTTGTAACAAACGTATAAGAATTTCGACGCAGCTCGATGAGAACGTATGGCTTAGTTGGTCAGAGTGCTTGGACGGTTTCCAAAGAAACGCGGGTTTAAATGCCGCTACGTTCAAATTTTTATGTGTTTTCTTGATAAGTATTTTTCTTTCTTTTCTAAGTGTGGAATATCACATTAGTACTGCTCACAGTTTCTTCGCTTTCTGCCCGAATTACGCAAATTGAACTTCTTTTTTTTTAGCTTCACGTTGTGTTCATCACATAGCTGGGTAAGCGCAAGGAACTTGGAAACTAAGTGATACGATGCTTCGTTCCCGTTAAGATACTTCTGTTCCCCACTTTCAATCGAATTCAGGATACACAACGTGGTAAATGGCGGAACTCAACGCCGCGTTTTAGCTCGCTATCAGAACGAGCAAATGAAAATATTAAATATTTTATTTCCTCGAGTAAGAATCGAACCCACAACCGTTTCGTGTCGCGTTCACAGTCGCGCACTTGTACCCGACTGGCCTATTCTATAGATTTTGTAGATAAGTTATAATCCGGTATAAGTAAAATAGTTTTCTAGTTATTTTTTTTTGTTATTGATTTAAGATTGCCTAAAATATCTTATGATGTGAAATTACGACAAATAACATTACAGCAATAAACATTTCCTATGATGGTTATATTTTGTATTTTTCTAGCCATATTGGGAAACGTGAAATATAATTTTAGTAATAATTAGATGATTGTCATTGTCAATACGACGGTTCTCGGTTCCATTCTCACTCGAGGAATTATTTTTTCCTTTCGCTCTGGTAACAAGACAAACAACACGGTTTTAAAATCCACCACCCGATACACAATACCTCAAAAAATGGTCAGTGCGTGGAGACCATAGTGTCTTAACACTAGGTTCCCTCTGCCTACCTTGCTATAAAAAAAACAGTAAAACACATCCCATTTCCACAAAAAACTAAACGAGACCTAGCTATATCAATGAAAGTAGAATATACTCGTAGCGCACCCATGTTTACTCGGTTAATTGCTTGAAGGCGACTTCTTTTGAAGCGGAAAATCAGTATAAAGAACAGCTTAGGCGTCACTTATTTGAAATCTTTTAGGGTGCTTTTACAGAGTAAAGGACGAGACCTGTGTATGAGTATTTCTTTGTGAGTTTAAAATGTGTTGCTTGATAGATAGTATTTTAGTTATATTATGCTTATTTTATTTGATGTTTATTTAATTACGATTTAGGCCAGTCGAGGCGCAGGGGCACAAGTGTGTGTTTTTAAATGTGACGATTGCTACACGAGGAAATGAATTATTTAATTTTTCATTTCCTCGTTCTGGTAATGAGGCAAAACGCGATGTTGAGTTGCGCTAGCTCTATGAGAATGGAAATGTTTTTCAGAGTTCCTCTGTCTTACCTGCTATGTGTAGGATACAGAGTGAAGCTAATAAAAAAATAATTAATTTAATTCTATCCTACTAAATACTATTATATTCTAAATGTGAAAGTTTGTATGGATGGATATTTGTACCTCTACAGTCAATATAAATTCGTCAAAACAACGAACACTTAGGTTACTCATGTAAAGTTTTTGTGTAATTTAGCTATATATTAGGTATATTTACGAATATTTCTATAAGTTTAGGATAAAAAACCTTGTAAATAACTTAACTTAATTTAACTTAGCTTCACGCTTTATCCCTAGCGGGGTAGTCAGAGAGAACGGAGTGCTAAACGCTACGGTCTCTACATACTTCTTTCGCCTCGTCCACTGTCAACCTTGTAAATGTATGCACTTAATCATAGAACATAAATACTTTTAGTTTTCACGTCACGTTACTTCCACACGCCAAACGCGGAGTCACGGTGGCCTATTTCATTGAAATAAAGTAGCAAAACATTGTCAAAGAGTTTTAATGTTTTTATCATTTCAGGAAGAGTCGTGAGCGAACGTTGGTGAGCCATTCGTTGTTAGAACCCTTTGTTCTAAACGTTTTTCATTATTTACCACTATTATTATTATATATTACACTAGGTCACCGACACCTTTGACGTCGTAGGCCAAAGGATACAACTCGGACTTGTGTGCGACAAATCAAATTTTATAAAAAAAGAAAAAACACATAATGCAACATTTTTCTTCAATTCAAACCAGTAGTTTCTGAGATTAGAATATTTAATCCAACATATTCTTCATATAATATAATTGTAAGCTAAAAAAACTAAAAACACGCTTTTTTTCATCGCTTCATAATATATAATCATCATTATCTAATCTACATATAATTGTCAAATTTCATGATGATACAACAATTAGAAGTGCGTGTAATTCATATTCATAGATTTTATTACTTAACTCGACATAATGAAAGCGTGTTAATGAGTTTATAGTGATAGATATACTGTCACCCGCACGGTGGCAGAGGGGAACCTAGGAACCTAGTGTAAAGATACATCATTCACCGTTTTCCGCCCAATTTTACATAACATTTAACCTTATAATACTCATTGTAAGTAACTTAAACAATAACGCTCCATTAATTCAAAATCAATTGTAATATAGTTAATATCCATAGATTGCTCTATTTCAACTCGATTAGGTTAATAATCGTGCGTGAATAATATGTTTTAAATACACATTGCTGACCGGCGATTTTATACAGAAACTTTTCCGTGCCGCCGGTGACTTTTACTGAAACTATAATATAATATATCATGCCACCGCGCAATTTTTAAGCGAATTTAATAAGCTTGTTTCGCCATAGTCGTAATTTGATTCAAATTTGCCACTTTCCTAGTGGCCCAATGTGCTGGAAATATATTATTATGTATTCAGTAATATTGTATATCCAAGATGGCCACCACAACAAAATGGCGAATATTTATAAAAATCACCCTTGATATGGCTATCAAATGAAAGGGCATGACTAGAAGAATACAGTGCACTATAAAATAAATCTAAGATGGCCGCTAAAACAAAATTGCAGACTACTTACATATATTGAAATATTTTGAAATCATCATACATATTTTGAAATCATCCACAATATGATAATCAAATGAAAGGGCTTGACCAAAATAACGCAGCAGCTATGCACTAAATCCAATATGGCCGCCACAATAAAATGGCAGACTACAAGTTTTTTTAATTTATCGTCGATATTGGTATCAAGTGAAAACGATTGAATAGAAGAATACAGCACACTAAAATATATCCAAGACGGCCACCATAACAAAATGGCTACGTATTATGTAAACCGTAAAGTAGTTGAATGTCACATATCCAAATGATGTGGATGATATTTGAGCTTTTGATGTTCTGTGCGGTTAGAAAATTCGGCGGCAAGTAACAAGTCAAGCAGTTCCCCAGAACACTCCCCAAGGCCAAAGTGTCAAGCCTTTCATGTATCATTGGAACCTGGGCCCTATACAGGGTCCTTCAGTGTTTTGGCATAACTTACAGTCTCGCTCTGCCAATGACCCCGCTCTTTGAGGCCAACTTGGCCTTGCTTTTAAGATGCTTGCAATATTGTCCGTCTCTTGAAATGCTACTGCTATTATGCTTCTACTGGGCACAGCTTTAAGAGGAGCTTTCTCGAAAACTGGTGACATATGGTGTTTTAGTAGTTAACGCGCAAACTTGTCTCTTTGGGGTCATTTTACCCCATAAGGAAACATTACACACAAGCTTATATCGTCGCATTGGATGTCGGTTTCCTGAGAAAGACTTACACGGCCGGGGTGTACAGCGTCCACTGTGCTATCATCTGCATAGCAATGGACGTTAGAATCCTCTAACATGTCACTGGTATGCAGAAGAAACATCGTGGCCCGTGTGGGACGTCAGTGTTCTCGGGCATGTATTCGGAGCAGAAACTGTCGATAGCAACCTTGACGCTACTCCCAGTGAAAAACTGACGATCCACTTGCCGAGAATTAATATTCTGAGGAAGTCCGTAGAATGAAAGTTTTGCAAAATGAACGTTTTGCAGAGGTATTATTGAGTATGTTAAAAAGGACGGAAAGAATACAACTTCACTTGAACACGAAAATGGGAAATATATTATTAATTGAAAAAATATTGCCAATTTTTTCCTATTTATTAAATTGTTCCTTAGTTACACCCACATAGCATACATCGACACAATCTAGAATTGGTAATAGTAGAGATTATGCAAACAATTTTTTTTTTCAAAAGGACTAAGAATTGGAGACGAGAGAATAATGATACTGACGCGTTAACGTGAGCTACCCAAGACATATTGCAGTCCATAATCAAACATAATGTTTTTACTTAATCACAAAAAGGAATTGAAATACTTGAATATTGTGTATCAGGTACTGATTTCCAGTCAATTTTCGATCTTAATCTGCTGTTACCAATTATAATAACTTGTAATTTATGTGTGCCCAGGATTCCACAGCAACGAGGTCCTTGTTTAATCACGTGATTGCCGTGGATAATTTAATCAAAACGAAGTGACTTTATTATGGAAAGTCGCCTGCATACATATGTCATTTTGACTGAAGGGTCTGCGCTCGTGATTTTTCGCCTCAATATAGCTCAATAACAGTCCATTTGATTCACAAAGCAGTTGTAAATCATAGCTTTATAAAACATTTAAAAAAAACATTGTATTTTTTGCGTTGCGGTTGTAGTGCAAAAAAAATTACTTCTGTTTTTTTTTACAACTAATTTCAAAAACTGCTGATATTCATGCAAAATATTCTCTGAAAATTTCATAAAGTTAGCCCAACAATAACACGTTCAAATGTAGTTCAGTCAAAAGGTAGCGAAAATTTGTTTTTCTTATTACGACAATTATATGCATATGTATGTATACTACATACGTAAACCATATTCTTGTAGAGCATAACGGTTATTAGAATTGTATAACGTTATATTGTAATTGACTTTGCAGTACCAGATACTACAAATGGACATGAAATTGGTCACTAATCTACTATTTCGAATTTCGCAATTTAACACTTGCTTTCCATATATTAATTGCGTTTTATGCCTAAATACTCTCTAAAGATAACTTACATATGATTGCTGGATATATCTGACTAGGTTTTATAACGCAGCTTCGCTCGCATGGCCAAATGCAATACGTATAGGCTATAGTCTTCCGTGAAGTGACTGAAGTGGTATACTTGAAAAGAATATTTTGTAGATATGGAAGATATAGTATGAAGTAGCAATTTAATAAAAAAGCTAAAAAAAATAATTTTAAGCAATTCTCAAACCATCTTAAGAATATGATATTTTCAATACATTGTAAATGAAAAGCCACGTGTGCCAGTTATTACGTGTATCGAGGAATTCCGAAGATCAGTGGGTTTTAAATTTAATTCACCCCGGAGGAGTTCCACCGCAATCTTAGCTTCATTTTCAGTTATGACGCTTTAAGAGAGACGTGTGCCATATTGCGGAACGATTTTATACAATTCCTTATTGAGCTTTGAAAGCTTATAGAATTTAAAGATTATATTTTAATACTGTCGTATCTTTGTATATATTTGTAAATAGGTACTATAGATATGTTTTAAATATGAATTTTCCTTCTTTATTAAGTAAAATTATCTTGAACACTGAACATTTAAACATAAGGTTAATAATTTGGGGCAAGTCGTGGCGCAGGGGCACCAATTAATGACTGTAAATGCGACTGGTTGTGGATTCAATTCCCACTCCAGGAAATTAAATAGTTATTTATATGTACATTTTCATTTCTTCACTCTTGTGTCGAGGCAAAGGGATTAAGTTCCTCCACTCAACATGCAATACCTTTAGAATTCGGCGGAAAGTGAAGAACGGAGTGTCTTAACAGTAGGTTCCCGCTGGTTACCCTACTGTGTGCGGGATACAGCGTGAAACTGATAAAAAAATATCAAATAAGAGACCAGCATTGAGTTCCGCCACTAAACAATAAATGTCTCAAATGTTTGGTGCGTAAGGAACGACGTGACACTCACGGTGCTCCTCCTCGACCGCCACAGGCCGCGAGACGCGGTGACTACAACCTCCGCAACCGTCCGTCTTCCGCAACGGGGCGGCAGTATTTCGATTTGTTTTTTAATATATCCTTTTGTTTAGCTTTGCCGTGTTTTGCATCGTTACCAGGGCGGGAAACTAAAAATATAATAACTTCATATCCTCGAGGGGAAATTGAACCCACAACATGTCGCGCTTACAGTCGCACGATTGAGCCCCTGCGCCACGACTCGTCTCAAAGTAATATATCATTCACATAAATTTTACTATAAGACAATGTATTACTTTAATTCTATGAAACAGTGGTTGTCTTTTGAGTAAAGACGTTAAACCGCCTGTACCTTGAGAACGACTGTAACCTCTTACGATTACCGTACGACGTTACGTTTTTATTTGTGAATACTTTAAGACTTGAGTTGTCCAAGTTATGAGCTTTAAGTTTCAAATGTGCGTGTCTCGCACATGCCAGGGTAGACAGAAGAACTTGGGAACCGAACAAAGTATTCAGTCGCATCATTCCTATTAAGGCACTTCTGTTTCCTACTTATGAAGGCATCATTGGCACAGGAATTGCGTGTTGTTGTGGCGGAATTCAACGATTTTCCCTCATCACCAAAGCAAAGAAATAAAAATATTAATGTATCCTTTACTTCCTCGAGTGTGATTTGGACCCCCAACAGTCGCACGCCTGTGCCTCTGCACCACGATGGGTTTTAAAATAGTTACTTTTCCCGCTATTTCTTATGACTTGAAACGAATTCCTACATAATGTGAGTCCCCAAATTGAATTGATGTAATTCTTTTACATCCACATTTCTGTATAGCGTTCGGTCCTTCCATTGTTTGTACTCATTGTAACAACACATCTGTTTAGTTCTAATTAAAAAGACAATGAGGAATTAAGTTTGTTTATTCTTTAATCATGTTGTGGTGGTTAGATTAGAATTTCACACTTGGAAAGTACACAATAGTTGTTGGTTCGGCTTTCGAGTGATTGATATTACTTCACGCTGTATTCTGAATATAGAAGAGTAGGCAGAGGGAACCTAGAGTTAAATTCTGTTTCTAATTTTCCGCAATTATGCAACTTTTGAGACATTGCGTCTTGAATGGCGGAATCCTACACTGCGCTTTGTCCAGAACGAGGAAATTGAAATAATCCGACAACACAACAACTCTCGCATTTACTTTCAAATGCTACGTTATTTAATTTCAAATTATATCAACTAGACTTTCGCTGAACGCTCTAACCTTAGGAACTACTACTTCAAATTTAAAAATATTCTTTGTGTTCAGATTAGTTGAAGTATTTTGGAAGTATCAAGTGTCATACACATTTTTCAGTTATTTTCATTCGCCACAGGGCGAACGGCCTTAACCTGTGACTAAAAGCTAGTCTTTATTACAATTTTTGCCTGAGTGGGGATCGAACCTAAATATCAAAACGCCTTGATAGTCATCCTTCTAAGTCAGCAAAAAAAATACAAATGAAATTCATACAGTATACTTTAATTCTTTATGTAACAAGTTCATGGTTTTAAAGGAAATCACGTTGAAATTGCAAGATTTAGTCCAAAGTTTCATGATTCAAAGGTGAATTTTTGAACTCCTTTCAAGATACTGGATACTAAGTTTTTAACCGTTCTTAGAAGTAAGCCACATCAGGCGGCTCAGGTGAGAAGTCGCCCTAAACAAGTCCGAGGCACTTTATTTTCATGCTACCCAAAAGGGACCAACATCTGGTGTCCACATAACCATCGGTGGCGTCAAAATTGACGTCACGAGGAGCGTGAAATACCTCAGATTTGTTCTGGACGGTCGGTGGAGTTACCAGGGCCACTTTGCATACTTGGCCCCGAAAATGTTAAAGACAGCGGCGGCATTAGCGCGCTTTTTGCCCAATGTCAATGGGCCGAGCGCCTCTAGCCGTCCGCTGTACACCGGAGCTCTTGCTTGGGAGGACGCCCTGGATCGGCACATCATCATCCTACTGCGACTGTGTGGGCTATCAGAGCGATACAGGGGTATCAGACCATCTGCAGTAGGGTGGCGTGCATGCTCGCTGCAGTCGTGCCTAGACGTCGTGGGACCTGTACGCGATTTCTCTGGCGTCGGTCTATTGCTGGCTTCGGGGTTTTTCGTGTGAGGAATCGGCAAACCCAGCACGGGCCGAGGAAGAGCGGGAAGCCGCAATAAAAGTGTAGGAATCCCGGCTGGCAACACCATAGGCTGGCCGTAGGGCAGCGTCTGACTGTAAATGTGATGGTTTTGAGATCGATTCCCACTTTGAGGAACGAATTGTTGAATGAATTTCCTGAGAAATGGAGACAGTTCTGGTGTCATAAACCACCGCGTTAAGCTCCCCTACATAAAAAGCAATATCTCGCAAATTGAAAACCTAATATAAAGGTACTTGATTGCCCACTTCTCGTTGGATTAGTGGCGGCCCTCATCGCAGCGCTTTGTCTTGTTACTAGAACAATAAAATGAAAATAATTCAGTCCCTTGAATGGGAATCAAACCCACATCCGTCGCGTTTACAATCAGATAATATGCTAAATACCGGATATACTGTAATATACTGTTTTAATCAACCCCATATAGACTGAACATTAATACAATATAAATATTAATATACAATTAATCCTGAGGATTAATTTCCTTTGAATCAAAAAGCAATACTTTACAAAGCTCTACTAAACATTAGAGTACCACCATTTAATTATATTGCCATTGAAACAAAGAAAAATATATAGAAATGTCATTAGGACATGGCACAGACCGCGGCCCGGGGGCCGCATGCGGCCCGCCGGTCAAATACTGATGGCCGCCGACAGCAAAAATAATACTATCGTACATTCGAAAAATATTGAATTCTATCTATTCCAGAATAAAACCAAAAAAAATATTACCTATACTTCTGGCGGCTGGCCCGCCATTAGTTCATGATTTGCCCGAGGGGCCCCTAGTCTTAATAAGTCTGTGCAACCATGCATTAGGACTTTCGATTTTTTCTTCGCTTTCTGCTCCAATTAGATAAATTTGGACAATTCTTTTTAGAGGGAACCTGGAAATCAAGTGTTAATACTTCGTTCCCATTAAGTTACTTCCGTTCCCCACTTTCTGCCCTATTCTAAATGCATAGTGTGTTGAATGACAGAACTTAACGCCGCGCTTATCCTAGTTACGAGAGAGATGAATGAAAATATCATATATTCCAATTCCTCGAGCGATAATCGAACCCACAACCGATCACGTTTACAGTCGCACACTCGTGACCCAGCGCCACGACTAGATTATTCTATTTGTAGTTAAAATTGAGTATAAAGAAAACAGTAAAACACATCCCATTTCCACAAAAAACTAAACGAGACCTAGCTATATCAATGAAAGTAGAATATACTCGTAGCGCACCCATGTTTACTCGGTTAATTGCTCGAAGGCGACTTCTTTTGAAGCGGAAAATCAGTCTAAAGAACAGCTTAGCCGTCACTTATTTGAAATCTTTTAGGGTGCTTTTACAGAGTAAAGGACGAGACGTGTGTATAAGTATTTCTTTGTGAGTTTAAAATGTGTTTCTGGATGGTATTTTAACTTGCTATTATTTATTTAATTATATTATAATTGAGGTAAGTCGTGGTGTAGGGGTTGTAAAAGTGACAGGTCATGGGTCCGATCAAGGAAATAATGTATTTAATATTTTCATTTACTCACGTTAAGTCGCTAAGCACGCAATGTCTCCAGAAGTATCGTAATGCAAACGGAGTGTCTTAACACTAGACTCCCAGGTTCCCTTTGGCTATCTTGCGGGAAGCTAAAACAATATGTTTAATCCTATCCTACTAATATTATAAATTTGAAAGTTAGTGAGGATGGACTTTGACGCAAAAACTGTTGAACGGATTTAGATGATGATGAAATTTACGCTACTATTACTTATATCTAAGAAAACACAAAAGCTACAATTAATCCTAAGTTTTTGTAGTATTATGCCATAATTTATTACGTATATTTACGAATATTTCTACAAGATTGGTAAAAAAATCATAAATGTTTGCAAAAGTAATCCTCGAAAATGTTTTTATTTTTTGTAATTAATTCCACTCTATACATGACTAGGAAGGGAGATGCTAGTGGCAAAGCAATCCGATCTCCCTCTATCTCAATTTAAGTTGAGTGGCGGAACTGAACGCGGAATTTTGTCTTAAAAGATAAGTCACTTTCTTGGGTGATATTGATTGATATCAACGCCGCGCTTCTTGCTTGTGCAAGAAATTAAAAATAAGTCACTGCACTGAGGGAGAATCGAAACCTCACACATCACATTTATAGTCAGACGCTGAGTCACGGTGGCCTATTTCATTAAAATAAAGTAGCAAAACATTGTCAAAGAATTTTTTTTTGTTCTTATCATTTCAGAAAGAGTCGTGAGCGGACGTAGGCGAGCCATTTAATGTTGGAACCCTTTGTTTTAAACTTTTTTATTATTTACTTACTTAACTACTACTTTTTCATTATATTATACTAGGTTTTACTCGCTTTGTCGTTCTAGGTAAAAGGAAACAACTAAAACTTGTTTATGACAAATGAAAGTTAACGTCTTTTAATATAGCCTATGGGCCTTTCTAGTTAAATCGGTTAAAACTACAACAAAAAAAAAATATCAATCCAGACCACAAGTTCCTGAGATTAGGACATTTAATCAAACGAATTCTATTCCGCTGTATAAAATAATTATAAGCTTAAAATACTAAAAACACTCTTTTTTTCAACAGAACATATTAATAACACGAATGTAAGAAGCACAAGCTCTTGATATTTATTAGTAAGCAGCCCAAGGTTCCATCAGCCATCTTCCAATTCCATCATCAGACCAGCTCGATGGTACTATTACCATATTATCGACACATAGTTGACAAGTTTCAAGATGATACAACAATTAGAAGTGCGTATAATTCAGATCCTTAGTTTTTATAATATAGTTAGTTACAGCCAGACCTAATAAAGGCGTGACCAATTTATTTTAGCTTCACACTTTATCACGTATACAGGGAACCTGGGAACCTAGTGTGAAAGCACTTTTACTGTTTTCTGCCTAATTTTCATATCATACAAATAATCTTATAGTCTCTATATTAAAAATATAACGCTGCATTAACACAAAATCAATTGAAATACTAATATCCATAAATTGCTCTATTTCAATTCGATTAGGCAAATAATCGTGCGTGAATAATATGATTTAAATATTAATATTAGTATGTATTTGAATTGAGACCAGTCGTGGGACAGAGGCACAGTGTGAATGTAGACGTGATAGGTAGTGAGTTCGATTCCCATTCGAAGAAATGAGATATTTAATATTTTTATTTTTGTCGCTCTGGTGTCAAGGTAAAGCGCGGCGTTGAGTTCCGCCACTCAACGCGCAATGTCTCAAGAATTCAGTGGAAAATGGGGAACGGAGTGCCTCAACACTAGATCCCCTCTGCCTATCTTGCTGCGTGCGGGATACAGCCTGACGCTAATAAAAAAATGTACTAGAATAAACATTTTTGCGTATTTGTTGAAGTTGTTGAAGTAGAAATATCTGGTTATAACACACCGTTCTCAAATTTCCTTTTATTTTAAAAATTTTGCCTGATGAGTCGTTGAATTAGAAATTATAATTGGATATATTTTAAAAATACTATTATATATTCAGCTCCCCACCGAATTGTCTCCAATAACACTAGAGCGAAAAAAAAATGAAAATACTAAATATTTAATTTTTTTGAGTGGGAATCGAACCCACAACCTTTCGTGGACAGTCACATGCTTGTGCCTCTCCGCCACGATGCCCTCAATCGTGTAATTATTATCTATAGTAAAATATGAATCTTCGAATCAAAATATACATAGGTATCAATTATTACAATAGCAACACGAATTCATTCAATATTGGGGAAACTACTTATATGAGAGAATTAGATTTTTTTATTTGTTTCTTCTAACAAGACTAAGCGCGGGGTTAGCGTTATTCACCAAAGTCAAAAACACACAAAATGTCTCTTAAATATTCGAAAAATGGGGGAAATAGAGGCTTATATAGAATACATTTAACATATTCTAAAAAAATGCCTAGCAGGGTAGACAGAGGGAACCTAGTGTTTAGACACTCCATTCTACACGGATTGACTGAGCCGTGCTTTATCTTATTATCAGAGCGAAGAAATGAAATTAGTTTACTTCTCATGGGAATCAAACCTATAACTGTTGCGTTTACAGTCATAAGAATAAAAACGAAAAAATAAAAAAGAATACTACAATTTGGGAAAGTAAATTAATTAACACACCGACGGCGTCAGCTTTCAATCACATTAACAAATTGATAAGTTAATTAAATTATTTTCTATGGCTGTGAGTGGTTTATTTATTTATTGTGACACTTTGATGGAGAACATAACTGATGGTAGCCAGTTCTAATACAAAGTTTAAGTTGTTGTTAGTTGTCGTTGATTTCATAAAGTGCAATAAATAGTATATTGTAATTTAAGTACAGTTTCCCGTTTTTCCCGCAGCAGAGCGTGTTCGGCAGAGGGACCCTATAGGGACCCTAATGTCAAGACACTTCATTCACCGTGCCTTACCACAACAGGGAAACGAAAATAATTGATTCCTCTGAGCGGGGACCGAATTGAGAGCGATCACGTTTCTGACTGTATGTCAAAATAATACGTATTATTTGAACTTATAACTATAAAGTACAGAAGTGATATGGGAGAAGTAAGGTAATTTTTTTTTTGTTCTCTCCGTATGTAGTTCGCCGAGTAGAAATCGAACTCACAACCGCCACGTTTACAGTGGCTTGTGGATCTGCGCCACGACAGCCTCACAAGCTAAATCCTCTTTTGCTATAAAAATGATGCTTCAAATAAATCCCAAAGAGAAAATAAATAGGGGAAGATTGATTTCACAACATTAGTCAAGTTGACACCGCTCTATCAGTTCAGTTGGAAAATTTACAATTCAATGATCTCGTAGTACTAAATGCATTTTAAATAAATTTAAAATAGGTTTACATTGTTCGAGAAATTTAGCTCTCATTATTTAAACAAAAAACTGATAATATCACAAAAAATTGCATACTTTTATGGATTAAATTGAATTATTATAACTGAAATTATATCTCCACTACATCTCCAAGGAGTAAAACAAGGCGATATGGGAGTGAAAATAGGTGACTAGAATGTGAATTGCCTACTGTATGCAGATGATGCAGTGTTCATTGCGCATATCCTACAAATAATATCCTACGAAGTGAAGTGGTATATTTTTGAAGTATGTTCAGTAGAGATGAAAGATATAAGATGTGGAAAGTCGTATTGCTGCCGTTAACAGGGTTAACGAAGCCTTATCTGCATTGATGGTTTTACAGAAGAAGACAAAGATGAATGCCGTGGAGATGCGATTTCTTCGTATAATATGCGGAGTCAGCTTAGCTGATCGAATCTGCAATGAAGATATACATAGAATGGCAGGTACTAGCGAGGATGTCACGGAGCTAAAGCTGTGCCGTTCCTACCTCTCTATCGTTCGTCCCGCGTTCTCGCTTGCACTCTCGGCTCAGGTGATAACGTGACAATGAGTCATGCTTTTTCGAGCGTGTTAATCGATTTATAAGACGTAATTGCGTCAATATATTATTAAATTCACTGTATATTTTATGTATGCTGTCTACTGAAGCCGTCGCGATTCAGGTGAACAGCGTCTATGTAAACGCGACGGTTGTGGATAGATTGCCACTCGAAGGGAGAAATTCTTGAAAAATTTTGCCTACTTTTCGAAACATTTTGTATACAGTGGCGGAAA
Source organism: Heliconius hermathena (assembly GCA_013403705.1). Classification (NCBI taxonomy): domain Eukaryota; kingdom Metazoa; phylum Arthropoda; class Insecta; order Lepidoptera; family Nymphalidae; genus Heliconius; species Heliconius hermathena. The sequence goes on from JAAIXJ010000183.1 coordinate 16,208, forward strand.
TCAACTCCGCGCTTTGCTTTGTTACCGAAGCGAGTTAATTAATCTAAAGCGAGTTAATAAACTAAATTAATTTACTGAACATTTTGCAACAATATAATAGTATAAGTGACAATCGTGGCCGCCATAGACACCATAGTGCTGTAGTCCAGTCTGTAGAAGTGCAGCGCGTGGTGGTTGGTCGGTCTTGATAGTATTAGTCTTTTGAATTCTTTCAGTGATTCTTGGATTTCTTTTGCTGAAAATTGTTATTATTGTAAGGCGTTTGATTTATATGTACATAAGGCTCTTCTAATACTAAGTAACTGACAGACAACACACTGACGGAAACTTTAAGAAGTATGCGGGAGTACTGAGAGAGGGAAATAATACAGGTTGTGCCAGTATACGTCTTAAATAAATATAATTTAATTTTAATTTAAATAAAAATAAATCAGCTTCACGCTGTATCCCGCACACAGCAGGGTAGGCAGAGGGAACCTAGTGTTAAGACACTCCGTTCCCCACTTTCTGCCGAATTCTGGAGGCATTGCGTGTTGAGTGGCAGAACTCAACGCCGAGCTTAACATCGACACCAGAGCGAAGAAACGGAAATATAAATTTAAGTAAATATTTCATCTCCTCGAGTGGGGATCGAACCCACGACCAGTCGCACCTCGTGCCGCTGCGCCACAACTGGCCTCGTCTACGTCTTAAAGTTTAGTTTAATATGAAAATTATAATAAGAAACGTTTTCTATAAATTCGTACTATTTCCAAATATTCCTACTACTTTGAAAGTCATTTCAAGTCAGCCTTATTTAAGTAACTTTATAAAAATCCTCGTGGAGGATTTGAACACGAGGATGAATTTGAAACAGAGTCCTCATACATTCAAACGCTAATTTGTAATAGATAATTCTAAGCTAAGCTTTTATGAAAATAATATGATAATAAAATTATCTCTTACTAGTCAATTTATTTATCACAAGACGATCAATGGACAAGACAATTCTATCCACTTCCCTATATGTTGTTTCAGCGTGGTACACTCCGCACGCTAGCGTTAGAGTCTCTAACGTTGCTCTCGTGAGTGTTGACACTACTGGTAGACAGCCAGAGTTGTGGTGTCCGGCCACCTGAATGCGGTTTAGTTATTAGTAAACTAATTACATACACACATTAAACATACACATATTATGAGATTGGATATCATCGATGGGTTAAAAATGTTATTTTCCCAAAAAAAAATTGTCTATCTGAAAAGTAAACGCTGTTATATAATATTTTTTTAAATAATGTAGCTAAATTATTAGAGGCCAGTCGTGGCGCAGAGGCACAAAGTGTGACTGCAAAAGCGACTGGTTGTGGGTTCGATCCCTACTCGAGGAAATGAAATATTTATTTAACTTTATATTTCCATTTCTTTGCTCTGGTGTCGAGGTTAAGCGCGGCGTTGAGTTCTGCCACTCAACACGCAATGCCTCCAGAATTCGGCAGAAAGTGGGGAACGGAGTGTCTTAAGACTAGGTTCCCTCTGCCTACCCTGCTGTGTGCAGGATACAGCGTGAAGCTGATTTATGTATTAATTTAAAATTTTAACTTACCAGTGTTGTCCCCATTATGTAACGAATTATAATATTAATCATAAACACCATATCTATTAAATATAGAGTGCTGTTAAATAACATCTGAAAACGAAGAAAAATTAAGTAACACATACATTGCCATTTTGTTTCAATGTTGTATTTATAAACCAGAGAACCTACATATAAAAATGTGAGTTAAAAAAAATGAGATATGCTTATGTTTCTAATTTGTAAAATATGGTGTATTTATATTCCAAACAGGTATCCCATATCACTCATACATACTCGTACATTGACCAGTACAAACAGAAAAACACATTTTTTTTATTTTTTATTGAATTTACAGTGAAGGAATGTGATTACACAAAAATATAGTCAATTCATAAGTTACTTACCCTAAACCCATACATTATATTTATATATTCAGTTTGTTCGTTCAAAAACAGGTAACATCTACTTAGCCACAACACTATATTTTGTCTACTGTAACTCAGAACTTTAATGTTAGATATTTTCTTTCGTTGATCTGTGGTCCAAATTTCATTTGCAATATTTCTATACATATCTACATCAATATCTGGATTATAATAATTTTCAAGTAAATCTCCAATAGTCCTCAATCTATATATGACTTGAACTACATTCAAGATGACATCTAAGCCCCCAAGTATTCTTATTCCGAGATAAATGTAGTCCATAATAAAAATGAGGGACAGAGTCCAGCCAAAGCTCGTAGCATACGCCATATATTGGGTTATGAGAGTTACCGAGATTATTGTAAAGAATATAATACATATATTTCTAAAATCTTTCCTAATATTCTTGTAATAGGTCATTCCTATAATTCTGTCAATGTAGTCGTAAGTAACAAAATACATGATCGCTGGTTGTCTACCGTATTTATAGACGAAGACCATATCTATAATATATTGTATGTAACCAAGCAAGAAAGTCATCTGATAAATTTCATCAAAATCGATCTTAACACTTTCAGAATTTTGAATCTTGTCGTAAACTGTATAAATATTTGCTATGAACAAAATTATTATTAATATAGATATCTTATATAACGAGCTGTTATACTGTAATACACCTTTGTCTTTATAAACTCGGGATAAACCAAACAAGGATAGGAAATTATTCAAACCAGATATAGCAGAATAAGCCTCACTGGGCTTACTATTTTTTATATCGTAGAACTTCATGTTGCGAATGAACAAAAGCGTTTGCTCTATTGTCATCATATTCAGCTTATCTATTGATAGTATCTATTAATTTAAATATGTACGGTAATAATATAATCTGAAAATTACTTCGATATAATTATATTTATGTTTTAAATTATAGTGGTATTCCACTATAATTTAAAACATTTTATATCAACCATTAGGTTGATTTTATATCAACCATTAGGTTGATGTAAAAATAATAAGTAAACAATATAATATGAGTAAACAGTATAAACTGACACGATAATAGCAGGATCAATTTCCGTTCAAAGAACAATATCCACCAGTCATCATCACTAATGAACGAAGTGGTATATTTGGTAAGTATAATAGTAGAGACGGATGGTCATAAAATGAATAGGGAATGCCATACTGTTGCGGATAACAGAATTTTGGTCGTATACAATGCAGTGCTGGTACCAACGATATTAAACGATAGCAAAATGTGGATATAATGAAATGTAGTAAAAATTAACCTTGTGGGGATAAGATCTCTTCGTACGATATTATACTTAATAATATATATATAAGTAAAATCAAATTAGCTTAGCAAAGAATAGCAGGTACTAGAGAAATAAGATATGGACAAGAGTCATAAAGTACCTAACATAAAGAAAGTTGTAGGCAACAATTAGAACTAAACAAAAATTGTTATGTATTCGAGTAAAATTTTGAAATGTTAAACTATGATAATATGGATAATATTAGAGCCATCACCATAAATAACCGTATTTAAGAAGTAGATGAAACGTCAATTTAATAGAAAGTTTATTCTAAATCGTACAGTTTAAAACTATGATACATATGTACCTACTTTGATGTCTAAGAAAAGGAAAATATAGGGAACCCCAGTTATTATATAATATTATTAACGTTGATAGAACACTTTCCCTAATTCTAACTTAATATATGTTACAAAACGACTTCGTATGAAATTGTAATAAAACATTGAGTCAACATTGACTATTTACAGCAATAGCTCTATTACTAGTTTAATACAAAATGAAAGTGTATTTTCCAAAAAAATCTAAACTCAATGTTTTATCCACATATGGATCATTAAACGCTGTTCTCAGAGTATTCAACCTGTCTTGCATTTTTTGTGATGGAACTGATTTAAAGTGGTCATGGCCGATTTGGAAAATTTCTCTAATCATGACTATTGTGCTTGCTGTCAATGGTTTAACTATATACACGAAAATACAGAATTTCAGTACTGATTCCGCAAGTCAAACTTTTAAAGAACTTATACTAACAAGTTATTTAATTGGTTATCAGCAGTACATAATAGACATAAGCCTAGTTTACAAATTTGGGAGACAGCAATATATTGACTATTTAAATCAGTATAAAGAGTTTGATAATATGCTAGGTACGTGCTATTATAGGGAAATGAAAACATCTATCAGAAACTTGTGCTACTTCTTCACAGCTATCACCGTTATTACTGAAACAACAGATTACATAGCATGGTCTGCTTACGTAGGTTCTATAATTCCTGCAATATATATTATAGATTACGTGTACATTATAGTGAAAATGCTCAGTGTTCTCGATATGATATCCAACTACACCCAAATGTGGTACAGATTAAAAGCACTAGCAGACACGCTAGAAGATTACTACTTTCACTGTGAGAACATTCCAGGCATTGCTAAAGACCTGACAAATCGAACACTGTCTACAATGATACATTTGGATTGTTTAAAATCGATCAGGTTCTATCGATTGAACGTTATAACAGATTTACCAAGACTTTATTTACTTTTAATTGAGCAGTGCGATTATTTGAATATGAAACATGGAATAAGAGTAAGATACATCTTTTCTCTTATCATCATCGTATTATTATTAAAAATTATCCTATGACATGATCGTTGTAATTTTTGTGCTTACTTGGGATGGTCAATGGAATTTGTAAATGAGCTAAAAGTGAATTAAGTACGGTGGCAGCGTAGGATCCTATCATGAAATACTTTTATTAAAGTTTACTTATAACTAAAGAAATGCAAAAAATGTTAGCACATGCATTTAATGTTAACTAAAACAGTGACAAATTATATTATGTTTCATATATCCTGATTCAATTCTAAGGTCTCATGTATAACCATAAGTTCCTCCGCAAAAGCTGAGTTTAGAGAAATGGTGTAAGAAACCTTAGTTAGCAATTGAACAAAACAGCCCCTCATAAAGAACAGCACCTATTAGAAGTCCTTGGTTCTCGAATAGTTTTGGAGAATATCCACTGGATCTCGAGTGCTGAACTCCCTCTTTGACGAGTTCCTTCCTGTCAGTTGATTTAGGCTTTTTATTCTCTTAAGGAAATTATAAAGGCGATAACTTGCCGTTAAAATTCTTCTGTAGATAGTTTTAAAATAGGTTATTGAGATTGAAGTGAAATTTATTGGGCGTATTTTCAGTGTCATATCTGAATATTATCTGACTCTGCCATTTTTAAAAAAACTTTACTTTATTACTAAAAAAATACTATTAGTTTAATACCATTATAAATTTAAATCATTGATAGAGCGCTTTTACTAATTAATATAATAAACATATAATTATAAATAAACGTTAATGAAATTTTGATTAAAAATTTATAAATATTTTTAATTTTGTGTCATATCTTACAGATTTTCGTAAACAGCGTTATTTTGCTTCTGGACATGGTGATGATGACGAACTTACTAATAAGACTAACAATGGGGACATTGGTAAGATTGCTAATTGTTCTTTAAGGCCTTGGGATCGGCTTCTCAGGATAGGTTTGGGAAGTCGGCTCCAATGGGATGCGGCTGCATTGAAAAAAACTGCTGAAAGAATTTGGTCTTGCTCTTTACCAAAGAGTTCATTTAGTGACGAAATGACAAACAACCGCTTCGATCGACTCGATCGTGAGGGAGCAAGAAGCATTTTAAATTCGGTAAAAAGGGCAATTCTGGTAATTGAGAATTTCGAAAAGTAATGTAATGTGCATATCAGGGCGAAGATAAATTGAGAACAAGTTATGTTGAGCACGAAATAGGGAAACATGGGCATACTTACGTAGGCCAACAAAGCGTATAATCAATTAACGTAATTTTCTAACATTAATATAATAGACCAAAATATTCGACTAAAGTTTGAATATTACATTGGTAAACTTTTCAAAAGTAAAGTTGGTTCTTAAATAATAGTGACGATAAAGTAGCAAATCATCAGTAAACTGATGAAAAGGAGAAATAATGAATCTATATTTATTTTATATAAATACAAAGGTACGAAGTAGGCGAAGAACGCTACCTTGATGAACACCGGCAGTGAGTTCAAGCCATGTCGTTGTGATAAGAACGAAAGGGGTAAAAACAACCTTTTAAGTAAACATTAATAGACCGAAGAGAAAAGTACCAAGAAATATATCGAGGTCAAAAAAGTTGAAAGTTCTGCTGCTAATGTTTACGAAAGCTGTTCTAACATTTTGAAAAACTTTTTTCGGTTTGGTTTTTCATGATAGATGTAACTGATTTTTATATACACTAAATATTTATGGCTTACTTAAGCAAAATATTTAAATATTGATCGTTTTATTTATAAAACTATCCATATTTAAGTATTAATTAATGTANTGTGCTACTTCTTCACAGCTATCACCGTTATTACTGAAACAACAGATTACATAGCATGGTCTGCTTACGTAGGTTCTATAATTCCTGCAATATATATTATAGATTACGTGTACATTATAGTGAAAATGCTCAGTGTTCTCGATATGATATCCAACTACACCCAAATGTGGTACAGATTAAAAGCACTAGCAGACACGCTAGAAGATTACTACTTTCACTGTGAGAACATTCCAGGCATTGCTAAAGACCTGACAAATCGAACACTGTCTACAATGATACATTTGGATTGTTTAAAATCGATCAGGTTCTATCGATTGAACGTTATAACAGATTTACCAAGACTTTATTTACTTTTAATTGAGCAGTGCGATTATTTGAATATGAAACATGGAATAAGAGTAAGATACATCTTTTCTCTTATCATCATCGTATTATTTAAAAATTATCCTATGACATGATCGTTGTAATTTTTGTGTTTACCTAATCATGGTCAATGAAATTTGTAAATGAGCTATAACTGAATTAAGTACGGTGGCAGCGTAGGGTCATAGGACCATAGGGTCATGTAATACTTTTATTAAAGAAGTGCAAAAAATGTTAGCACATGCATTTAACGTTAATTAAAACAATGACACATTATATTATGTTTCATACATCCTGATTCAATTCGAAGGTCTCATATATAACCATGAGTTCCTCATATAAAACAGCACCTATTAGAAGTTCTTGAAGAAGTTCTTGAATAGTTTTGGAGAATATCATTTATGAATATTATATGACTCTGCCATTTTTAAAAAAACTGTACTTTATTATAAATTTAAATCAATAATAGACCGCTATTACTAATTACTATAATAAACATATAATTATAAATAAACTTTAATGAAAATTTGTAATAAAATTTATAAATATTTTTAATTTTGTGTCATTTCTTACAGATTATCGTAAACAGCGTTACTTTGCTTCTGGACACGGTGATGATGACGAACTTACTCATAAGACTAATAATGGGGACATTGGTAAGATTGCTAATTGCTCTTAAAGGCCAAGCGTAAACGAATAATATATGTAGTTTTGTTTTTTTTGGTTAAACTAAATTAAGGAAAAAATATAAAATAGAAAAATTAAAATTTTTGTGGTAATTTTTACGAAAATTATCACAAAAGAAAAGAAATTTAGTATTTTTAGGAAAATAAGGCTATTCCTTAAGGGATTGATTAGGTATACGAAAATATTCATTAGAACGTGTTCTTAATATGTAAATTATGTTAATATCGCTTTTCAAACTAGCTTGTCTTTGAAGAGTACAATTCGAAAAACCTTGGGATCGGCTTCTCAGGATAGGCTTAGGGAGTCGGCTCCAATGGGATGCGGCTGCACAGAAAAGTACTTCTGAAAAATTTTGGTCTTGCTCTTTACCAAAGAGTTCGTTTAGTGACGAAATGACAAACAACCGCATCGATCGACTCAATCGTGAGGGAGCAGGATGCATTTTAAATTCGGTAAAGAGGAAAATTCTGGTAATTGAGAATTTCGAAAAGTAATGTAATGTCCATATCAGGGCGAAGATAAATTGGGAACAAGTTATGTCGAGCACGAAATAGGGAGATGTGGTCATACTTACGTAGGCCAACAAAGCGTATTGCCCTGTATCGAATTCGCTCTAATTTGTTAAGTAGTCATTTGTAAGGTCACGTCCAACGTCCGCATATTCGAGAATTGGAAGGAGAAGATATTGCGCTTCCATAACTTGTTTTTTTTTGAGAGAGTGAGTATTGGAGACACTTAAGAGAAAGTTAAGAAAAATGCATGCGTTTGCTGATTGCGTTGATTTATTATTGATTGGTGCCCAAGATAAGTTATAATCAATTAACGTAATTTTCTAACATTGTCACATACAGGGGACTATTTAAGCTTTTTTTAGAGTTAATAGACCAAAATATTCGACTGAATATTACATTGGCAAACTTTTCAAAAGTAAAGTTGGTTCATAAATAATAGTGACGATAAAGTTGCAAATCATCAGTAAACTGATGAAAAGGAGAAATAATGAATCTATATTTATTTTATATAAATACAAAGGTACGAAGTAGGCGAAGACCACCGGCAGCGAATTCAAGCCATGTCGTTGTGATAAGAACGAAAGAGGTAAAAATATAACCTTTTAAGAAAACATTAATAGCCCGAAGAGAAAAGGACCAAGAAGTATATCGATATCGAAAAAGATGAAAGTTCAGCTGTAAATGTTTAGGAAAGCCGTTATAACATTTTAAAAAACTTTTTTCGGTTTAGTTTTTCATGATAGATATATACTAAATATTTATGACTTACTTAAACAAAATATTTATTTATAAAACGACCAATATTTAAATATTAATAAATGTAAAGTTTTTTTTTATTCAATAATAAATTATACGTTAGACCAAATAAATATTTATTAAAATGTAAGGTTTACTCAAGATCATCACACACAATTTGTAAAACATCTTTAACTGAGTGTTCCCAAACTGGTACAGCGGACTAAGTTTATGTTACTGTTATGAAACTAAGTTACGAAAGGATTAAGTTTACATTATATAAATGACCATAGATTTTTTGCAGATTCACGCTGTTTCCTCCGTTTTCCACGTTATGCCCAATTTCCAAAATATTTTGTGTTGAGTGGTTGATTTCAACGTCGCGCTTAATCTTGTTACAAGCCCGAGAAAATGAAAGTAATTAATTTTCAGAGTAGGTATCGAACGCGCAGCCGTCGCTGAATCAGACGCTGTGCTACTGTGTTGGCTATAAAAATTAAGTACGAACATTTTAGGACATACCTCAAAATACTGTAATGTTACCCATAATTTCGACAACTATACGCATCATCAGTTGTTCTATAGTCTTTGTCACCAGCATCTATAGATGCGAGCAAAGCTACAGACAGAATGAGAGGATTTTGCGATTGATTGACCATTTCATATTACTAAAGAGGATACGTAAGTTATAATTTAATTATATATTATAATACTTACTAGCGAATCGACAGTAAATAACATTGCAGGGAACTTTACGTTTCTTTTTGTAAATCGGGCTAGGCTAAAAATCAGTTTTAATAAAGCTCCTCGTTCCTAAAAATTTTTGAGATATTGACATATTGAAAATAAAATATAATATAATTATCTTACTCTGACAATAAGACAAACGCGTCTTAACGTATCATATTATATTATAGAGTAAGACAATTGAAACTATTCTTTCCCAGAGCGGTAAACAAAGGTACAATATTCACGTATACAATAAAAAAAAATAAACCAACAATTACTTAATATTTATTTAGCTATCGCTTATAATTTCGTTTCAGCTCTAGAAGTCCGTGAAAATTTGAAGGAACTAAAGAATTTGCTTCTTACAAAAGCAGTAAAGTACCACACTATGAACTTTTACAAGCTGGAATATGCAACTTTAGTGTCACTATCGTCGGTTGTTGTTACTTATAACATAATATTAATGCAGAGTATTAAGTGAAGTGTTTTAGATTTAATTTTAAATAAAACTTTAACTTCAATAAAGTTTTGAATTGGTACCTATATATTCTCTTATTCTTGGTTTTCCTCGCATTAATACTAGCGTTTATTGCCAGGGTCCACCTTTCCGCTAAACCATTATAGTCTTAAACGTCCTAGATGGATAGTCCAATGGTTCTCATGTACTGCCTCACGACATCCAACCATCGCTTTCTTTGACGTGCTACGCCTAGCAAGGTACTGTCATCTTATATAGTAGTAACTATATAAGATGACAGTACCTTGTACAGTACAGTACTCGCCTAGTTAGGCGAGTGTGCAACGTGGCCTATACCATCACAGGNGTTTTCCTCGCATTAATACTAGCGTTTATTGCCAGGGTCCACCTTTCCGCTAAACCATTATAGTCTTAAACGTCCTAGATGGATAGTCCAATGGCTCTCATGTACTGCCTCACGACATCCAACCATCGCTTTCTTTGACGTGCTACGCCTAGCAAGGTACTGCCATCTTATATAGTTACTAGGCGAGTGTGCAACGTGGCCTCTACCATCACAGGTGCTACTCTTAGACCTACTCCTAACCATAAAAGCGGAGACTTATAACATGTGTATCAATACATATAGTACACAGGTATACCTTTCACTTTCGCCGGATCGCCATGCCCACTAGATACATTAACGAGTCATTTAGTCAAAAAGTCACTCTTGGTAGAGCCTGAGCTTTATAATATGATGTACCTCATAAGCTACCTCATAAGCTTAATTTAGTTAATAGGTTAATAAGACCAGGCTACCATTACAAGAGCCTACTAATTTTCACGCTTCCACTGGAATATTATCAGGTCGCACTGCTTTCCGTCTTTGTGCGTCGAAGGTAACTTAGGTTTAGTTAAGGGTCATTGGGGCATTAAATCCGAGATTAAGCGGTGGTTCGGGTGAAAGGTGCTCAGTGTCCCGCATCTTTTGGAAGTAGCTTTCCCATCTCTCCTTCACAGAGGCATGACTACAAAGCAGCGTGCCTTGGGATTCTCTTTATCTAAGCATGTGCCAATCTGCATATGATCTTTTACATATAAAAACCGGCACAGATATGGAAGTGACATACACAAATGTTCTAAATGTATGAACTATAAAAGAAAGTCTATTGGTGAAAGATCCTTTTTGAAAGACATAAGTACAATAAAAACTACCCTAACATAAACCAAAATTAAATTAAATCAGCTTCACGCTGTATCCCGCACACAGCAGGGTAGGCAGAGAGAACCCAGTGTTAAGACACTCTGTTCCCCACTTTCTGCCGAATTCTGGAGGCATTGTGTGTTGAGTGGCAGAACTCAACGCCGCGCTTAACCTCGACACCAGAGCGAAGAAATGGAAATATAAGTTTAAGTAAATATTTCATCTCCTCAAGTGGGGATCGAACCCACAACCAGTCGGTTTTACAGTCGCACCTCGTGCCGCTGCGCCACGACTGGCCTCAACTACCCTAACATATAGTAAACAATATAGTATTCAGAGGAACACAGTTAATAATGTCTCGATGTACTAACCCCTAAATAAGAAGGAGTCAATATTAACTAAAGAAGTTTCCTAATGGGTTTAAGAAGCGTTTTATGAATTTTAAATATTCAGCCACACTTAGCTACAATATATTGTGTCTATTATATATCAGACTTCATCATCATATATTTTTTTTCTCCTGTGATCTAAATTTTATATTCTATTATAAAATATTTATTACAGTGTATTTAAGAATAATTGACGAATTATTTTAGTACGGCTATCGCGATTCGCGAAACTTCCGAGATGTAAAGTGGCCTTTATATTGCTTTACAACTTCCTCTTTCTTTCAGTGTTAGTCCTGTAAATATCGATTTAGCTGGTCCGAAAATTAGCCCGGACAAACAGAAAGACAGAGAAATTTAAAAATTATTTGGTTGTGTTTTGGTATTGCGTAAATAGCTATGTACAGGCTAGTAATCGCAGACAGATCCTTCAATTTTATTTATATGTATAGATAAGATTAAAATATATATTTTTTTTAATTTTCTAAAATAATATATAAAGTGAGCAATGAGAGAGGTAGGCGGAGGCCTCGGTTGACCGTCGAAAACACAGCATCAAACATACTGGAGGAAGTTCACGTAAAAAGCACGAGGACTCCTCTCACGACATGGATGAAGAGGTTGATGACAGTGGACGAGGTGAAAAAATATGCAGAGACCGTAGTATTTGGTGCTGTTCTTTCGGGCTAACCCGCTAGCGGAACAACGAGAAGCTAAGTTAAGTTATATGTTTTAAATAATGAGAATATTTCTACATGAATATTCCTTTGTAAAATTGATTTTGAATTGATTGACTAATTTGAAATATTGAAGAAATATTCATCACATTCAGCTTATCTATTCATAATATCTATTAATTTAAATATGTACAGTAATAACGTAACGTGAAAATTACTTCGATATAATTTTTTATTAAAATTATAGTGGAGTCAATGATTGATGTAAAAGTAATGAGTGAAGATACATTTATATAATTTCATTTAAATTATTGTTAAGTAGTACGTTCCAACGAGAAAGGCGCGGCTTTGAGTTCTGCTACTCAACACGCAAAGCCTCCAGAATTCGGCGAGAATTGAGGGCGGACTGGCGTTCCACTAGGCTCCTTCTGGCTACCCTGCTACATGCTGGATACAAAGGCTAATTAGAAATAATTTGGTGATGAAAATTTCCATTCTCCGATTTTCGCCCAATCAAAATATTTGACATATATATAGATAAGCGGTGAAGTTGAATAATTTTTGGCTAAGCAAATCAAAGATCTGAAATCTTTATCTTTGGAAAATTTTTACTTGAAATATAGTCATTTCTTTGTTCTATTTAAGTGATGTTTGGCTTGCTTAGTATAATATATTAAACAATGATAAAAAATAATGAAAATGTTATTTTTTATAATTGTTTAATGTGGGAAAAAAAAATAAAAAATATAATAAGCTTCACGCGGTATCCCGCACACAGCAGGGTAGGCAGGGTGAACCTGGTGTTAAGATTCTCCGTTACCCCCTCCCGCCGAGTTCTGGAGGCTGAGTTGCTGAACTCAGCGCCGCGATTTGGCTCGACACCAAAGCGAAGAAATGAAAATATAAATGTAAAAAAAATATTATTTATATTTAAATTATTTTTTCAGTACGCTCGAACGTTTTATATATCATCAAATCCTATAAAAACAAACCATATTTTTAAGACTATATTTTTAAATCCTTTCAAAAAATTAAATTTTCCAACGTGCTTAGGCGTCTTAAGTTTTTCTCGCAGGCTAAATAAAAATGTAAAAAAAAGATATTTTAAAGCACTTAAAATTAAAAACACTATTTGACTGAATGAAAGTTTGGCTTGAATCATAAATTTTGCAGTCACTCTACATATTCTTAGGCATAATAGGTCACTTTGATGTTTATAAAAAACTCCAATCATTATATTACCGACCTTGATCGAACACTTTGCGTAATTTCAACTGAATATGTTATAAAACCACTACATATGAAATTACTTTATAACAACAATCACCATTTAGAACGATAGCTGTCTTACTAATTTCATACAAAATGAAAGTTGATATACCAAAAAAATCTAAACTCGACGTCTTATCCACATTTGAATCATTGAACACAGTTCTCAGAATATTTAATCTGTCGTGCATTTCTCGTGATGGAACCAATTTGAAGTGGTCGTGGCCTATTTGGAGAATTTCCCTGATCATAACCATTGTGGTTGCGCTCAATGGTTTAGCAGTATACATAAAAATCCAGAACTTCAATACCGAATCCACAACTCATATTTTCAAGGAAGTTATACAAATAGTGTATTTGATCGGCTACCAGCAGTACATGATAGACATGACTCTGGTTTACAAATTTGGGAGACAGCAATATATTGATTATTTGAAACAATATGAACAATTCGATAATAAGCTTGGTACTTGTTATTATAAGAAGCTGAGGAATTCCATTAGAAACTTGTGCTACTTCTTCACAGCTATTGGGATAATTTCTGTGGCAGCAGATTACGTAGGATGGTCTGTTAACGTTGGCACTTTAATGCCTACGATTTATCTGATAGACTACTTGTACGTTATAGTAAGAATGCTGAGTGTTCTCGATATGATATCCAACTACACACAAATGTGGTATCGATTAAAGGCTGTGGCAGATACGTTAGAAGATTACTACTTTCGGTGTGAAAACATGCCGGGTATTGTGAGAGAACTGACAAACCTAAGACTGTCTAAAAGAATACAATTGGAATGCTTTAAATCGATCACGTTCAATCGGATGGGCGTTGTAATGGATTTGCCACGACTTTATCTACTTTTGATAGAGCAGTGCGAATATTTGAATATGAAACATGGACTAAGGGTAAGATTAAATTAATAGGCACTAAGTGTGACTGTAAATGTGATAGGTTGAGAGTTTGATTCCCACTGAAGAAAATAAATTTAATAGTTCTCTATATTTAATATTTCACACCCTCGCTCTGGTGTAGAGACAAAGCGCGGCGTTAAGTTTTGCCACTCAACATGTAATGCCTCCAGAATTTGGCGATAAACAGAGTATCTAGCACAAAGTTCCCTCTGACTACCCTGCTGAATGCGGGCTACGTAAAGGTGACTACCAATTTTAATAAATTATTGGGTTTATTTTTCCTTTTTCTGTTTTTATGTAGTCAGACTTTTAAATTTCAATAATCAATATTATTTTTTACAAAATATGTTATATTTTCCAGATAATCATAAGCAGCTTTACTTTTCTTCTGGATATGGTGATGATGACGAATTTGTTAATAAGACTAGCAATGGGAACATTGGTTAACAATTTTAGTTTTTATAAATCGTCATAGTTTTTACTGTTTTTTTCCGTAGAGAGCACCCAGTACCAATAAACGCCGTCCCCTATTTTCCGACCAATTTACTAGATATTCTGCCGCACTCTGTCTTCTATAGCGAGGATATCGAAATATATATAATCCTTCCTTCGGTTGGGTATCAAACCCACAAGTATTGCGTATATTAATCAAAATAGACTAATAATGCAGTGTTCGTTAGATATTCGTTTTTATAAATGTGTACCTAATGCACCCCCATTTTGTCGATTTTGAACTGTTGCAGCCACCAAATTACCAAAAAATTTTTGCAAATTTTTGTATTTATTTTTTTTAAATTACTGTCTGTATTTTTTTTTAAATTGCTGTACACCACAGATTTTGATCGTCCTTATTCCTGCCTTTCTTGTTCCTATGTTTTTATTGATTAAGTTTTTGTTTTTGTAAAGTGTGAAGTGAACTAGGCTAGTAGGGCCCCTTCATCAATGAACATTAGATGTTATGTTGTTTTAACGGTTAGGAGAGCCCTTCTAAGGGAAAGATTTGACACGGTTGCTAATACAGTACTATTACATTTCAGACACGGGTTTAAAGTTTTAAGCTTAGTACATTCGACGTTTTATTTAGAAAAAAATACATATTTTAAACTTTTAGGCTATATCCCGCAGGGTAGGCAGAGGGATTCTAGTTCGAAGACACTCTGCCTTTCTCTTTACCTCCAATTTCACCTCTGGCAATTAAAAAATAAAGTCGATTTCAGGGGACGGCACAGTACCGCGTTACAGACAAGGTAAACCAGGCAAACGCTCCACGGCAACTCCTACCACGCTTAACGTGGACTGTTGTAATATTAGGGGTCAACATTCCAACCTGAATGCCGTTCACCACCATCCTAAGACAGCATGGCAGACCTTTATTTCTGACGGAGACTCGGATTGTCCGACCGACCGACATAGCCTATCTTCAATATCCCGGCTACAAAATAGAACAAAATTTTATGCCTCATGTCGTGTTCGCTGTTTGTAAGGGAGGACTTAAGTTTCCGTCGTCTTCCCAATTTTGGTCCCAAGGTCGAGACCTCTAACCGTACAGTACGTAACAAACTTAAATACCATCTTCACCATCTGGATACATGACACTCCACTGTACGGTTTCGTAGGAACTTTCTACTACGCGTCATGCAAATGTGGCGAGATGGCCTACCTGCGGCAAAATTTCTAGATTGTTGCGACTTGGGTATCTCCAAAAACGCGTCTGTCTCCACCTCAAAATCCGGCAACGCACCTGTAGCTCATTTGGTGTTACATGGGTTTGTGGGCAGCGGTGATCACTTACCGTCAGGTGGCACGTACGCTCGTTTGCCTTGTCTTTTTCATAAAAAATGCCTTTCGAATTAGTCAGATAGGAGAGGCCATAAAAATTATAAATTAATATTTTAGGATATACCTCAAAACATTGGAAACATTCCCATAATATCAACAGCTGTACGCATCATCAGCTGTTCTTTAATCATAGTCACCGGCATCTATAGATGCGAGCAGAGCTACAGACAAAACGAGAGGATTTTACGATTAATCGACCATTTGATATTACTTAAGAGGATACGTGAGTTATTATTTAATTATACATTATTTATATACTACATATTATTGTAACTAGGAAGTCGTTTGCAGGTGATGCCTTATAACTATTTCCTGTTTTGATGAGCAGAAAGGTTTTTCTGCGGCATTTTTCTTTTTAGCTACATGCTGAATCCCATATATAGCAGAATAGGCAGAGGGAACCATTATAAAGTTATAAAGAGTCTCATACACTACCTACGTTGTCCACTTATTGGCGAAATCTCCAGCCATTTTGCGTTGAGTGGCAGAACTAAACGACGCGCTGTGCCTTTTTATTAGAACTAGGAAAACGAAAATAATTCATTCCCCTGCATAGGAATCGAATTCATAACTTTCGTGCTTACAGTCATTAAAATGTCATGTCATTTGCAGGCTTTAGCCAAGTAAAAAAAGTATAAAATGAAAGAGATATACTTAATATTTCTCTAAATTTGTGTATCGTTTGCATACAATTTTGTTTCAGCTTATGAAGTTCGTCAAAATTTGAAGGAACTAAAGAATTTGCTTCTCACAAAAGCGGTGAGGTACCACGCTATGAACTTTTACAAGCTGGAATATTCAAGTTTAGTGGCAATATCGTCGGTCATTGTTACTTATACTATAATATTGTTGCAGAGTATTAAATAAAATGTTTAAAATTTTATCGTAAATTAAATGTGTTTTTTTAGCATCACGCTGTACCCCGCACACAAGAGGGTAGGCAGAGGGAACCTAGTCTTAAGGCACTCAATTTCTCATTTTCAGCCACATGGCCGTGCTGTGCCCTGCGCCAGAACTGGTCTTGTAATATTAATGAAAAAATATATTTAAAAAATAAAACAAGCAATATACATAATATAATTATTTATTTATTTAAATCAACTTTATTCCTCTAATTACAATTAAAGGTAAAAAAATAAAAACTAGATTGAATATTTGCGAAAAAAAACTCTTCTATTATAATAAAAAATTACAATCTATTTATAATCTAACACACATACTGTTTTTCAGCACATAAGAGAATATTTAATATATGAGTAGGCAGAAGGAAGTTAGTGTTAAGACAATACGTTCTCCACTTTCTGATCTAAATAAAAAAATAATAATTATACAGCGCAAACTCTATATAACATCACTATACAAATCCTTAAAGCTTCGATATATGAATATATTTTGGTAGGTTTAGGTAGGTATATTATTCTACATTGTCTAGCGCCCCGACCGCGGCTTCACTCGCTTAAAGTTANATATATATAATATTAAAGTATAGTATAGGCATAATATTAAAGTCGTATAAATCAAAGTCAAATCAAAATCGATAAAGTACATACATAGATTAATGCAACAAAAACTAAATAAAATAAAAATTATTACATCCATTATTTTTTGTTTGCATTTTTAAAATTTTGATGTTTGACTAAGTATTTCTTTAGCTTCACGCTGTATCCCACATATAGCGGGGTAGGCAAAGCTAACCTAGTGTTAAGACACTGTTCTCAACGCACCGCGCATTTTTCCTGACATTGAGTGTTGAGTGGCGAAACTCAGCGCCTTGCTTTGTCTTATTGGCAGAACGAGAAGATAAAAATAAATCATTATTTAATTCACCAACCAATTGTTTAAAGTGAGATCGCCTCTAAATAATTTCTTTATATTTTTTGATAACGTTGATTTCATACGACCTAATAATTCGTTATCTTAGAACAAAGACGATTTAGCAAATATAAAAACTGTATACAAATTCTTTTTTTTAGCTTCGCGTTGTATACCAGAGGAAACTTGGGACTCTAATGTTAAAACACTTCGTTCCCATTAAGATACTTCCGTTCCCGACTTTTCGCTAAATTCTAGAAGCAATGCTTGTTCAGCGGCGGAACTCAACGGCACACTTTGCATTGTTAACAGAACGAGAAAATAAAAAAAATCATTCCCCTATTGGGTATCGAACCCACTATCCGACGGAACCGAAAATAATTGCTACTAAACGTCTTTAATTTAAGATAACGACAGATAATTACATATTATATTGTAAAATAAGTATATTTAAAGGTGTGAATTAAAGAGTTTTTTATTATTAAAATAATTAACTCTTTTGATGTTTTATCAAATGATATTCAAATAAAACAATTATATTTATTAATATTTTCTTTTATTTTAGACATAATAGGCACATATTAAAATTATCTGTCCTCCATTTTCTCCATATACATGTATTTCATACATTACATACAACCTATGTTGATTTTAACATTTAACATTTTTAATATCCTATTCCACAATTAGAAAAGAAAAATATTTTTTTGGATAATATATAAAAATTTTGAAGGACACCTTTTGGAAACCAATGGAATACACTAAACCACGTCGAAATTTATAAAAATATATGGAGATACTAGCAACATAATTAAGTTGTAGTGCGATGAGAACGTATGGCTTAATGAACAGAGCCCTTTAACGGCCTCCCAAGAGACGCAGGTTCAAATACCGCTACGTTCAATCTGTTATACGTATTCTAAAGAATGGAAATTCATGACTGGGGCCGCCATGACTGTCTCCAATAATAGATATAACGCACATAATCATTGTAAGTACAAATCTTAAAAGAAAGTTAATACAAGCACCCACGCGCGGCTTCGACTGCTTTCACTTAGTGTTATATTATAGGCAAATTATACAAAACGTATAAGTGTGGTGAAAGTAGAACAAACATCTAATCTCATAAACATTCACATTTTATAATATTAGGATGGATAGGATAGTATAGGATTTAAAATCGTATAGACATCACTTAAAACTTGCATCTAAATAACCCAGAAAAAAGTGGAGAAAATAGTGACTATATTAAAAAAATATATATTGAACAAAATACAAAGATCAAAACACATTTATCACTCATAAACTACAAAAACAATTTTTTTTCTTTCAGTAAAACATTAAAAGCATACATTTATTTTTACACGAAACTTTTTAAATAATACCATTTTTATTGATAAAACATCAAAAGCGTGTAATCTAATATAAGCTTTATTCCCATACAATTATAGTTCATATTTATTAGTTAGGTCTGTCAGTTCGCTGTCACTCAAGTTTTCAACCGCTTTACAGTGCGACAGCATGTTGTTTAACACTGAAAAATGAAAAAAATGTGGATATTAGTATAGGATTTGTGGTTGTGAATTCGATGGTCGTTCAGGGGAATGATGTATATTTGTAAAATGTATGTAACTAAACATAATATTTTTAAAAAATTATGCAGTACATGTATAATGAAGCCTCTTAATACTAGGTTCCCTGTCCTAAATATACAAAAATGCCTTAAATTAAAAAATATCATAAAATGAAAGAATCTACACTCAGCAAAAAAATTGTTGTTTATAAAGGTATTTGTAATAATAGCTTTTAATTCGTGGGTTTGATTCCCGCCCGGAACAATTATTTTCATTTGCCGGACCTGGCAACAAAACAAATCACTGCGTTAAGTTTTACCACCGAACACAAATCCAAAATTGGACAATGCTAGGGTAACCATGCATCTTACTGCGAGACTAGGTTCCATTCGCCTACCCTGCTATATATACAGGATGGAAGCGTCAGCGCTCCTTTTACAAGAACAGCATATAGGTAAAATATTTTAAATTAAATTAAAATATTTTTAATCAAGATAACTCAACAATTGAGACGTAGGATTTTTTTCATTTCACGATGTTTACCCATATCTGTATTTCGTGTGACGCAGTTACGCATAGATACCAATAACGTAAACAATTACTACTACAAAAATACTACTAAAGGTTAATCAACTTTGAACTTTGTCGCCAATACCTACGACTCGATTTCGGTTTCCCTTTGATAAGTTTGTGTGCGTGCGTTCTTCTTGACAAATGGCGTTTTATTTTACGATAATTTTATTATTTAGTTTGTTTAAAAAATAACTTTTTCATTTTTGGGATTTTTTTTTGTTGTATCAGGGTTTTATAAAGGAGTTAAAATTGTGTTTTCATTTAAAGTGGTGCTGACAAAAACACTCTGTATATGCGGGATAGAGCGTGAAAAACATAAAATTAACACTCACATTTCTTATCGTCGCTCGTTAAGAACATCGCCAATGCGGAGAATCTCTTCACTCTGCATAGTGACTTTAAATACGCAGTTATAGTTCTATGTCTAAATTTCTCCTTATTATTGTTTAACGTGTATATAACTTCCGATAAAACATCACTTTCGAGGGCGTTCTCGAATATTGACGGTAGTTTTGATGGATTGATTATCTGTGAATGAATGAAATTTCATAAAAAAAATATTTAAAATAAATAAAATCAGCTTCACGCTGTATCCCGCACACATCAGGGTAGGCAGAGAGTTGAGTGGCGGAACTCAGTGCCGCGCTTTGTCTCGACACTAGAGCGAAGTAATGAAAATAGAAATGTAAATAAATATTTCATTTCCCCGAGTGGGGATCGAACCCACAACCAGTCGATTTTACAGTTACACTTTGAGCCCATGCGCCACGACAAATAAATAATATAATAATAAACATATTTGATGCCACCGTGGCGCTGTAGCACTGCATGTGAGTGTTAAACGCGATGTGCGGTGTTGATTCGATTCTCTTTAGGTAGCGCGGCGTTCAGTTCCGCCAACCTCAACACGCAATGTCACAAGAATTCGGCAGACAGTGTGCAACGGAGTGTCTCAATGCCTTGTTACTAGAGCGAGGAAACAAAAATATCAAATGTGTCATTTCTTCGAGTGGGAATGGAACCCACGACCTGTCGCGCTTCCAGTTGTACGCTCGCGCTCCTGCACCGCGACTGGTCTCTATTAACAAAAAAAAATTAACACGGTGTTTGTTTGAAAAAGTACTATTTAAAAAAAATAAAGTGACGTAAACGTTGCCATGGTAACGCGTATTGTACGCTCCAAAAGATCCTCCAGCAGGAGATAGTAGAAATAATAAATACTTACACTTAAATAATCACTTCTTGCATTATCATTTCCTTTCAAATACTTCCAATCTGACATGAACTGTACACTGTTCATAGGTGGTACAAGGTTCAAATCGTTAGGTATAATTTCATAGGGAATGTCATTTTTGTTTGAATCGTTATCATTGTTGTTTGTATCGTTATAGTTGGTCATTTCTAATATTTTCATTTTTTGCTTTTCTAAGAGGGTACGACCTAGTGGTATTTCTTGTATTGTGACGTGTTTTAGAGCTCTCTGCAAATAGAAACAATCAAAATTAATACATATTTTATAGATAAATTTTTAATAAATTTAAATCCATTAAAGAAATCAAAAGAAACAACTATTTTAACTATTCTCAAAGAAAGAAATCATAAACTCCATAATCTTATTTTTCGCACAGCTGGGTAGACAGAGGTTACGATACTGCCGTCCTCTACTTTCTAGAGAATTCTCAAGACATTGCGTGGTGAGTGGCGGCACTCAACGCCGCGCTGTGCGTAATTAGCGGAGCAAGGATATGAAAACATTAAATATTTAATGCCCCCAGTTAGGGAGTCAAACACACAACCGCCGCCTATACTTAAAAATATTATCTTTAACATTTTTGAAGTGTTATTCCACACTTAGTAAAGAAAAATAATTATTAAGAAAACGTATAAAAACTTGAACGTAATGGGATTTCAACCCGCGTCTCTTTGGAAACCGCCCAAAGGCGCGTTTGGACGGTTTCCAAAGAGGCGCGGGTTCAAATATCGCAACCTTAAATTTTTTACACGTTTTCTTAATAAGTATGTTAAAAATATTATTTTATGAATATTCATTTATCTCATTTCCCTGCTCTGGTAAGATGCGGAGTTAGCTTCCGCTACTCAAATTACTGTCCATAAAATTTCAAATCAAAAAATAAAAATAAAACAGTGTTTTGGCACTACATTATCAGAAAAGTTTCTCATTAAAGTCTATAAATTTTGTTTTTTTGCTGTCTGCTGTCTGTACATGTAAGATATATAAGAAAACCTATTATTTTATTGAAATGGCTGAAACTTAATTTGATTTTGTTATTAAAACAATAATTTTATTCTAATAACTAAACGAAATAAAAGAGATAAGTAAATAAATAGTTGTAGCTATTAAATAGTTGTATTGTGTATCTTATAAATGCTTTCAATTCACAAGTAAAAGCTATCTGACTGTAAACGTAACGGTTGTAGGCTCGATTCCCACTTAGAGAAATTGTTTATATACATTTTATTCCCCACTCTGGAAGAGAAGACGCGGCGTTGAGTTCCGCCACACATTAAACAATGTCTCTTTTTAAATTAACCTGACCTTAGATCTCAAATGCGGTGGTTTCTTAACAGGCCGTATAACAGTTATATTTTCATTGTGACCGTTCCGCCATTTTTCCGCTGCGCTCATTTCTCTCTTAGTTTCCTCTATTTCGACTATTTTTGGTTGTGTTTTTGGTTTTACTATCGGTTTGGATTCGGTTGTCGGTGTGGTTGCCGGTGAAGATTTTGATTTTGACTGTAAAATGGAATTTTAAAAATTAAATTAGTAATATATATGAAAGCAATTTCAGTTTAAGTAATTTTAATATTTATTTACACATAGTAGGGTCGGCGGAGGGAACCTGGGAACCTAGTACTTTCGCTCCAACTTTTTCCGCCGAATTTTGAAAGTCTCCCACTCCGAGAGATGAATATAAAATATTTTCATTTCCTCGTCCTGGTAACAAGACAAAGTGCAGCGTTGAGTTCCACCACTCAACACACAATGATTCGAAAATCGGGCGGTGCATGACGAACAAAGAGTCTTAAAAGTTTAAAGTTCTCCGATCTACTTAGCTATATGTGAGATAAACATATAAAGCTAGAAAAAAATAAAAGGAAACTTACTCCTTTAGTACCCATTCTAGTTTTAATCGCCTCCAATTGCTTCCTAGCAGCCGCATTATGAGGTTCCAGCTTCAGTACTTCGTTTAAATCGTGTGAAGCGGATCTTAGTGACCCAAGTCTCTCTCTGGCCGTGGCTCTACGTTGTAAAGCTTTTACGTAGGTTGGGTCTAGGTTTAGCGCTTGGGTACAGTCTGTTTCCGCTTGGTGTAAACTAAATTATTTAAAACCAATGACAAATAGTTAAAGAACCAATACAACACGGCTAAGATCAATAAGCGTATCTAGATATATTTTCTGGGGGGGGGGGACCGGCCCTGGACTTTGAATTTAATTTTTCGGGGCAAATATTGTTGTAAGTAAAATTTATGTGGTGGGCACAAGACTATTATGGGATGGCACGGACCAGCCGTTTCCCCTCTTCTTACGCCCAAGCCAAGATCGTAAAAATATAGCACAGATCCAAAAAAAAAAAGGGTTTAAACCAGTTTTCTTGTTGTCCTAGTCTTCTCTCAAGTATATAAAGTTAATACTATCAAAATATTATATTTAATATATTTAATATTTTCATTTCCTCGGGGCGGCGTTGAGTTTCGCCAAAAAAACCACCCGGTATTATTCCAACGTACCTTACTATCCCTAATCGCATTCCACTTTAATATCTAAATAAATAAATATAATCTCAAAAAAAAAAGAACAGAGCCGAGTCACTAAGCCTCTAACAACACCCACCTATCCTTCTTCAAGTAACAAAGTCCTCTGTTAGCATAATAAATGGCGTCATCCTTAACCAATTCTATTGCACGATTGTAACACGATATTGCTTCATCCCATTTCTCTTGTTTAACGAAATTATTACCCTGAAATCATATAAAGAAATGAATAAATAAAATAGTTTCACGTTGTTTCCCGTGAAGGCGGAGGGAACCTAGTTCGTTAAAACATTTTGTTCCCCATTCCACGTCCAATCTTCGAGACATTACATGTCGCGTGGCCGAGCTTAATGCCTCGTTGCCTTCAATTCATTCCTCCAAGTGGGAATCGAACCCGTTTACGGTCAGACTTCAATAAAGAAATGTATTATTTTTATATAAAACTAGCTTTTACTCGTGGCTTCATACTTGTAATAACCCAGCATAGTGTATGATCATGACAAGTTCTAAATAGGACAGGTAGCTCTGACCGGAGGTATAGAATATTTTTGAAATAAAACGCAAAATGGAGAATGCGTAACGAAAAGTCTTACGGACGAGCGGACGAAAGTTGAAAGGGAGATATCAAGTCAAAGAAGATAGAAAGACTCCTCTCGTATATTACTGTAGGGACAAGAAAAAGAAGCACGAGCACTCATTTTCTTTGTATTTTTCTCCCATAACTAGTTACGTTTCACAATGGAAAAAGTAATCAAATATCTAATATGTCGTTTGGTCTAAAACACATAGACAGGAAGCAGGAAATTAAATGTGTTAAATAAAAATTATATAAACATAGCTGCTGAATGACGTTTTTGAAGTAAACTCCTTTTACTCTGTAAAATGAATACAAATATGCAACATAAAAATGAAATTAAAAAAAATATATGAGTACAATATTTTTTTTAGCTTCACGCTGTATCCCGCACATAACAGTGTAAATAGAACGATCTTGGGGATTAGGTTCCCCAGATTCGTTCTATTTACACTACTAAATCTCTGCATCCCAATTAGGACACCTCCATTCCCCACTTTCTGTCGAATTCTGGAAGCATTGCGTGTTGAGTGGCCGAAGTGAAAGCCGCACTTTGTCTCGTCAACAGAGCAAGAAAATGAAAATATTAAATATTTCGTTTCCTTCAATGGGATCTGAACCCACAACCTGTCGCCTTTATTCACATGTTTGTCCACCACGACTGGCCTCTTTTATTGTCTTAAAATAAAGACAAAAAAGTAATATAAATGTCAGGTAACAGCCACTTAAGTCAATGATTGTAGGTTCAATTCTAATACAAACATAACATAAAAAATCTAATCAAATCAGCTTCACGCTGTATCCCACACGCAGCAGAGTAAGCATAGGGAGTCTAGAGTTAAGACACTCCGCTTCCCAGATTCCGCCGAATTCGGGAGGCATTGTGTTAATTAGCAAAACTCGACACAACACCAGAGCAAAGAAATAAAAATATACAATATTTCATTTCTTCGAAGGATATTTAAATTCTTCGAATGGGAATCGAACCCACAAACCACAGCCAAAACCGCATCTAACAATAAATGTCTTAAGTACAAAGTGCATTCATTTTTGTTTTGTTGAAATTAATTTTCTTTCAACACAATAATCATCATAATTTTTACTTGTGCCTGATATAAAAATTGAAGTACAGATATATAACTGTAATTTGAATAGCATTTATGTTGTCTGTGTGTGTCATTTCTGTTTTTTTTGTAACATTTTTGATTTTAATAAATAAATAAATTAAATATATGGCATTTTATTTAAAAGTCACTATTGATTATAATAAAACTAAGAGAAATGTCAAAGAATACTACAAAGAAATATTGGCTTAAATAAAACAAACCAATAGTAATCATTTAACTTAAGATTTAAATACAGTAAGTTTGTTACCAGTCATGTAATTGGAACTATCACCAAGTTGTTCAAAGTTAGTGTTAGTTTATGTATGCATATTGAGATACAGAATATTTTCAGTTTATATTTTAAAATTAAATTGCTGTATCTGGTAATAAAATTAATTACGATAATCTTAGAAACCCTCTATTAATTGCAAAAACGAGATTTTAGTTCAAAATTTAATTCCTGCATAATTTATTTTTCAAAGTCTTCTAAATATTATTTTATAATAGTTTATTCGCTCTGGTGAAAAGTTAAATTTTTTAGATACCACAAGATTGTTTTCTGGTGTCAATGTGTGCAATTTTATAACATTTGAAAATATAATTATAAAAATCATTTCGTCAATATCCACAAATTTAAATCATAATTATATTAATTTATACTTATAAACTGATCCTAATAATTAATAATAATATTGCTTACAATTTATAAATTAATAAAATAATTTATGGTATTTTTGATACTAATTAACCTTTTATAAGATTTTTTGCTTTTTATCTCACGTTATCTGAGAATAGGGTACAGATGCAATGTCTTATTAAACAGCCAAAAAGTGAAAAATAGTGTCTTAGCTACACTTAATGTACGAACAGTAGTAAATCTGCAGAGCCATCAGTGCTAATTGAGTCAGTACTGTAAAACAAATAAGGAAAACACATTTTCTTACCCTCTCTTTCTCATACTGTGCTTCTTCTCTTAGTTTCTCTAGTTTTGCAGGTTGACTCTTCTTGCTATCAAGGGACACGGGGCCCATGTCTGCCATATCAACCTCTTCACATGCTTTGTCCTGTAAATTTGTATTTAATCTAATGAAACAACAATTTCAGAAAGTTTATGTAAAAGAAATAAAAATATGCAATTATTGGTTTATACTTTTAAATTTAAAGCTATTATAGAAGTAATTATATATTATTTAAAATATTATAAATATATTATTAACAGAAAATAGAGGGAACTACAAAATATACACATTTTTACAATATTTTACACATAAATATATATAATTTACAGTGGATTACTGCGGGTCCACTATATTCTAAATTTATTCAATAAATAAATACTTATTTTCGGCATCCGTGCTGGAGTTTAAAATGCAAAAATATGTAAACAATATACAATAAAAACTTGTACTTTTATATTGAAGCAAAATAATAAATTTTGATAACAAATATTGGTAACAAACATATTCGAGCACTGATGCTGATATATATAGCACAATACATGCAGATTCTAATTAAAAATATAAGTATGTATTGATTACAAATCTGAATCTAGGCATTGCTTATTTTCTACTCAAAAAGTAAAGTTAACAAAGATAGGATTGGCTATTACTAAATTTACTGTACCCTGTTAAATGCAGCATATAAAAATGAAGAATTATTAGTAATGGAACAAATTAAAATGTTAGTTTTAACTAAAAAATTAAATGTTATTTGACATACCACATCAAACTTCTCCCAAGCAGTGTAATCAGATGATGTGATCCTTTTCTCTTGTTTTTTCTTGTTTTGAGGTCTTTCTTTCCTTTTGCTCCTCACTGGCGGTAGTTCCTATAGTTCCCAAAAGGTCTCAATATTAATATTCCTGATATCCTCAAGCAACGCCCCGATGTAATACAATAATAACAAAAAAAGACCGATACCGGTATGAAACAACATTTGCGATACTGATATTACTAAATACATACTGAATTACGAGTGAAACGACACTAATAGTACACCACTGCTATTTATTTAAGACACTAAGTTGAAATGTTATTGAGTTTAAACCTGCTCAAAGTCACCGTTAAGCGCGGCCTCTTTACGTTTCATCTCAATCTCCCAGTTTTGTAAGTCGGTTAGATAGGTGTGCAAACTCTTAACATTGTCCCGAGCTTGCTTTTGTATATCAAAAGCTTTGTCCATTTTTATTAGCACGAAAAAAAAAGGATTTCTTTACCTGCTAAATCGATAGTAAGCAGTTGTCAACCTCAACTGTTTTCACGTTGTCATGGCGCTCGATGCGTTCGGAAATCTTTGAAGATTATGAAGAAGAAATTAACTTTTGTGTTTTTATATATAATATAGAAGAAAAAGTGAAAAATATTAAAGTTTTATTAAATTTACACACTATATTATACATTTTATTTGTAATGTACATAACATTAGATATTAAATTTATCTAAATCTAAGTTAGTGTAATATAACACGCATAGATGCCGCCACTAGTTTTGTAAAAAAAATGGTGGCAAAAAACAAAAAAGTTCTCAATTTATAAGAGTAAAATATATTTATTATTTAGCTAATAATTAATTATTTCATTGGTCTGCATCTTTGGTAAGTGCATTAAGTTCTAAATATTTCACAAAATATTTTAAATATTATAAATAAGTATATATAGATATTTTAAAACTATAATTTTCTACATTCTGCAAATGTTGTGTAAAATATATGGAGAAGTTAGAAATCAAGCGTATCATTAATCATCCTTTAAAAAGCAATAATGAACGCATTGGACTTAGCTCTTAAATTTTGTAATCTAGATTTGTTCAACCCACACGTGAGTGATAAATCTATTAAGTTTAAATTTTTATTGTACTATTTGTAAAGTTTTAAGAGTTAACGACTAAGTGACTAACATATTGTGATATAACTTACTTATCTCACTTTTAAATATCTATAAACACATTTAAATATCTATAAACTTTCAAAACTTTTTAAATATATATTGTTATTAGATATAGTAACACGTGAGTTGATGAGTATAAATTATTAACTCATCCATTTATTTCTTGTTTTATAAAGGTAAGTATTAAGTTGAGGCCAGTCGTGGCGCAGGGGCACAAAGTGTGACTGTAAAACCGACTGGTTACCCACAACCGATCCCCACCCGAGAGATTTACTTACATTTATACTTCCATTTCTTCGCTCTGGTGTTGAGCCAAAGGGCGGGGTTGAATTCTGCCACTCAACAAGCAATGCCTCTAGAATTCGGCAGAAAGTGGGGAACGGAGAGTCTTAACACTAGGTTCACTCTGCCTACCCTGCTGTGTGCGGGATACAGCGTGAAGCTGATTTATTTTTAAGTACTTAAAAATTCACGCCAGTTCCTACACTTTATACTTGCTTATATGTTTATCAACTATATTGTTCAAAAATCCCATTTAATGTGTTTAGATATCATAAAAGAATTAACAAATAATAAATTGTAACTAAATTTATGTGTTATATTAGTTGTATAATGTTTGCCGTTGTTTGGCCGTATTCCGCCATCAGAACTTTTTAACCCTTCTGCACATACACCAAACCACCACCACCAAAGGAAGTATTACCCTCAGCATCACATCTTTGTTTATGGGCAGCGGTAGTCATTTAATATTAGGTAAGTAGGATCTGCTAGCTCGTTTGCCTAGTCTTCTACAAAATAATGTAAAATAAATGCAAATATTTAACGATTGAAATTATTGAGGCCAGTCGTGGCGCAGGGGCACAGAGTGTAAAATCCACTGGTTGTGGATTCGATTCCCACTCGAGGAGATAAAATATTTACTTACATTTATATTTCATTTCTTCGCTCTGGTGTCGAGACAAAGCGCGACGTTGAGTTCCGCCACTCAACACGCAATGCCTCTAGAACTCGGCGGAAAGTGGAGAACGGTGTGTCTTAACACTAGGTTCCCTCTGCCTACCCTGCCGTGTGCGGGATACAGGTGATTTTATATTTCCTTGAAATTATTGAAAATTTTATATCACGCAAGACCATCAATAAATATCGGTTTCTAAACAACACATAATATTTAACTATGATCCAAACGAGTAGTAAATACTTTACTACTTAAGTCATTCGGCTATAAATATCCATTCCCATTCAAACAGATTATGTTAGGCCTAAAGCGATAATTTTCTACACCTAATTTAAAAACGGTGTTAGAAACATAATTTCATAATTTATACTAAGTAAAAACATATTGTTTTCATGTTGCCTTGTGTGTAGTACAGTGGAGTTACGGAGCTCAACGCCGCATTAACCTAGGCATATAAGCGCGATTTTTTTTAAATTCGATTCTGTAGAACAGTTTTTCATCGAGTTTATCAATATGAGCTGGAATATTCTATCATGCTCTAAATTATCGTCTTTTTCTCAATTGTACAATGAAATTTAAAACATAATTATTAAGAAACCTGCCTAAATATCTGTCTTGAAAGGTTCACTAAAATATCGTCTTCAGTACTTTATGATATTTTAATCATGTTATTTAGAATCATAAACAAGAATGATCATTTGAGAACATCCTCTCTCGTAGCTTAATTGCACGCATGGAATTCCAATTAGTATTATAATTTGTTTATTTTACCAGGTTCACGTTTTATTTCGTAGAGAGAGAGTTTAGTGTCATGGTACTCCATTTTACGCTTTCAGCTCAACAGTTTGTCGTCAAAGAAAAAATGAAAGTTAATATTAAATTGCCCCCTTTCTTTATAGCAGATACGAGTTAAAAATTAAGGCTACTTTTTTAAAATGTCTTTCATAGACACCTACTTATCTTCATCATGTCTTTTTACAAGCACTGTTGAAACGATATTTGTTATAATAATATCAGTAAGTCGTCCTGCGAGAAACTATGGATAGATTAGAAAGCTGTTGTGTTTGGTCCGTAAAATGGTAATAATATACATGTATTTTGACTTAAATACAAGTGCACAAAAGTGCGAGTGTAAACGTGGCGGTGTATTCCATTTATGTGTATTGTGTATTCCATTTCCACTTGGGAAAATTAATTATTTAATAGTGTAATTTTTTGGCTCTGGGAACTAAGTAAGGCGCAGAATTTAGTTCCACTAATCATTATACAATTACTCAAGAATTCGGTGAAAAGTGGAGAACGGAATGTCTCAACATTAAATTCCCAGGTTCCCTCTGCCTATCTTGCTATGTGCGGGAAACAGCGTGAAACTAAAAACAATAAATTCGCTTTTTAAAAATAGAAACTAGAAGTTAGTAGCCTTAAGTCTTATAGTAAAATTAGTTCCAATTTTATTAGTAATTTAATTAATTTAATAGAATCTGATAGGACGTTTAAAAACATCTGCCAATTACAGTGTGCCATAGATTATTGAGAGATTTATACACGATTCAATCTTCTATGAGAATTTAATTTTAAAGTCAAAAATAAATAACCATTATAACCATATAAAATACCATTTATATTTTTATATAAATCTATTCTATTTAAATGATTATATACCATATACTACAAATATACTACTATATACTAGAAATAAAATGCCGGATATAGACTTACGTAGTTCTAGTTTTTTTCATTTCACGCTATATTCCACATAGATTGTCTCGTATCTATAAACGGCTCTCAACTCCGGGATCGATCTTGAAATGCCGTTTTCATTTATAGATTGTAATTTAGTCTTATGAGGAGACTACCGAGCTACCTCGCGCTCCTTTTCCTCGCTCTGGTCACGAGGAAAATAACGGCGTTAAGTTCCACTACTCAACACGGAAGTGCCTTAAAAAAATCATAAATCGATAGGAAAATCGAGAACGGAAGCGTCTCTCTATAGGGAACCGCGTGTCTAAACACTAGGTTCCCATATATTTTGTACCTACTACTACAATGTGATGCTTTAAAAAACTGTAAAATATATTGCTAGATTTACCTTCGTACAACTACTCAATCAATACTGATTTTTTGATTACTCTCGATACAATTGAATGGCGTTGATGAGTTGTTGTTTTTTTATTGGTTTTATTTATACTAGGCTTACATTGTGACTTTCCTTATCTTTAAACGTATTTTTAAGGGAGTTAAACTCAGATATGACTGAGAACTGAGTGTTTCAATATATTTAGATATCTTTTCACAATGTCTTAACTGAGTTCTGTATAAAGGAGGAGATAATCTAATCGACTATTTTTTATGTTTTGTAGCCTCAGCACTTTGGACTAGGTGAACCGATTTTGATGATTCTTTTTTATTTCAAAGCTGGTGCTTCCCGTACGGTCCTATTTTAATTTGGTTCTGACAATGTTATCCATGAGAAAAACGCATAAGTCTTAAGGAAAATGTCTTGACAATAAATTAAACTCTGCACTACTGGGATTTCCTGGAGGTGGCAGACCGATTTTTGTCTGCGATCACCTGTCTTCCATGAATAAGGATCTTTACGCGACAGCTAGAAGGAGAGCGAAGAAGCTGGATACGGAATGGCAGAGTCTTTTTGAGTAAAAGTCATGACACCGAATTCATCGTAGTGAAATATTTGGATGTGTTAAAAAAACATTTAATAATTTGTTCATTATTAACTTTACTTAACTAGCTTTTAGCGGTGCTCGTATGTTATTGCCCAGTTTTCTTTTAAAACTTCGATTTTAATATAAAAATATATTATCAAAATACACACGGATTGTGAACCAAAACACAGCTTTCTTCAAGCGGTACTTTATAATAATTACGACATAATCATTCTTACAGAAACGTGGCTAAACGTGTCTGTGTCTTGTTACCTCTTTGACGAGAGATATGAGGTTTATAGAAGAGATAGGAGTAATGCCGAATTATTTTACAAAAGTGAAGGTGGCGGAGTTCTTGTAACAATTTCCAGACAAATACACTTCAAACGTATGTTTAATTGGGAATCAAAACTTGAAGACCTCTGGGACATTCTAACTAACTAAGTAGAAACTAAATAACTAACTAACTAACTAACTAACTTAGGAAAGAAAAATAAGTAAATTTTAATTATACTAGGCAACATTTTATTTTTATTTCAATACACATAAAGTAACGGTGTTAAGTTCTGCCACTTAACACGTGACACGTCTCGAAAATTGGGCGGAAAGTAGCAGATAGACTACCAATACTGCTAAATTTGGGATACAGCCTGAACCTATAGCAGTAATCTTATCCCGATATCAATATTAAAAGAGCAAACATACGAACAAACAAAAATATTATTTACATTTAAAATTATCCATATTATCTATATCTACCGCAAAAAATATATAAACTAATAAAACAAATACTCCATAACGAATCCCAAGGACGGTGTTTGATATTTATAAACAGTAAAACTAAATATATAATAGTTCACTAAAATTTTGATTGTTAGTGAGATGAGATTTATAGTAATAATTGCGGTTATTCTCTTCTATGGCCACAGTAGTTTGTTCTAAAAAAAATTAGAATAGATCTTAAAATTGGTTCTTGAAAAAGATAACTATAAAAAAGGTTTTGATTTGTTGAATTTAATTTAACATCGTGTTTTTAATGATTTTGCCTATTATGTGTCGGAACCGAACGCCACGCTATGTATAGACTGCTAAGTCTCGATGGGAGATCGGAAGTATGAATTTTAAATATAAGCATACCTCCAAATATCTCCTGCAATATTGCTTTAAAGGCTAAAAAACCTGTAATAGGTATTTTAAATACTTTTTAGAAAACATATAAAAATTGAACGTACGATACGTAAAATGTAAAAAATAGATATTTTAAATATAAACAATTTGGTGAGGTTAAAGGGGAATCCAACTCCCAACTAACGCATAAACAATCACTTCTACTGTGCCAACTGTCCTTAACTTCTGTACTATATTACGTATATATGTATATTTATAACGTCTCGGCCTCGCGATGGCAGATTGTAATCGATCGATTTCTCCGATACATCACGAACTCATCGCTTATTCGATTATAATTGCAGTAATTCGAATAAAAAATATTATATTTGATCAATATTGGGTGGAGTTTATTACTGGCGATTGTTTCGACATTTTTTTTTATTTCTTTATAAAATTTACACTTGGGCATTTACGTATATAGATATTGCTAAATTTTGATTTAGGATCATCGTGGCACAATGGAACAACTTCAATTCTTAATGCAAGGGTTGTCGATTAGATCCCATACGAAGGATTTTTTTTTGGCATTTGGTGTGTAGATAGGAAACGGAGTGCAGCCATACGGCAGGATAGGATTAGCAAAGCTAGTGCTAAGCTTATTTCTCACCTACCGCCCATTTTACGAGACATTGAACGCAGAGGAACTCAACGCCGCGTATTCTGCCACCTGACCGAGAAAATGATAATAACTCTTATTTATTTTTTTTCAATTTCCAACTGTATTTCAATTCTTCGTTCTGGAAAATCAAGGCACTGCGTTCTAAAAAAACAAGGTTTGCGAATCTCAAATTCGGGCGAACTTTGAAGAACTGGGGTGTTTTAACAGTACCTTCACTCTACCTAACCTGCTATATACGGTATACAACGGGAAGGTATAAAAAAAGAAAAATCTGAAATTTGTATCACCTACTTGTCCAATCGGTGATAGACAATAATTTTTTATACCAATATTTATTTTAATATCACGGTCTCGTGTCAATTGAATCTCTTCAATGTATGAGTTGTTGAAAGCTCTGTTAATTATAATTATATATAATAGTAGAGGCCGGTCGTGGCGCAGCGGCACGAGATGTGACTGCAAAACCGACTGGTTGTGGGTTCGATCCCCACTCGAGGAGATGAAATATTTACTTAAATTTATATTTCCATTTCTTCGCTCTGGTGTCGAGGTTAAGCGCGGCGTTGAGTTCTGCCACTCAACACGCAATGCCTCCAGAATTCGGCAGAAAGTGGGGAACGGAGTGTCTTAACACTAGGTTCCCTCTGCCTACCCTGCTGTGTGCGGGATACAGCGTGAAGCTAATTTATATATAATAGTTGTCACGCTGTATAAATAAGATTGGATTATTATGATTATTAAGTCTTTTTTATTAAGCCGTGGTGTAACGGCACAAGCCTGCAACAGTAAAAGTGATAGGTTGTGGGTTCGATTCCCACTCGAGGATATTAAATATTTATTATATCTTCATTATATAATTTTGGCTAAATTAAAGAAAAAAGAAACGGGCGAAGCCATGTACGGTCCGCTTGTGTTAAAAAAATACTCGTATGTAATAGATCAAAACACGCTAGCGAGTCCAGGTAAAACGCTGGATACGCGCTATGAGAATTAGTCTATAGATGTATGTATTTATAAATTTATGCTGTAAATTTAATTAAGCTATTTTTTACCACCAGATACTAAACCAAATATCAATCTAATAGTCCAGTACAAGCTGGAAGTCCATTAACTTGCAAATAAAGTAAAGCCTGTATATATAAAAAAATATTGAATAATTTATTTCTAAAATTTTATCCCGAACGAACACAGAACTCGGCACCCATTATAGATTTTCCATTATTTTGTATGCGAAGTCGAGAACGACGCATTACTTACCATTTAACTTGGCTCTCATTTGACATTTATGCTTATGATGGGATTTAAATTTACTTAAACGATGTAATAAGAGTGACATTTTGCCTTATTTGAGAATTTGATTAGTAAAATTATTTTGCCGTTTCTAATTGGGTCTATATTACATTACGAAATACAATAATAGGTATTGGAGCAATTTGATTTTGGATGAGGACGAAATGCCTAGTACTTAGTTCATTTTTTACCTTCACGCTGTATCCTGCATAAAAAAAGAAGGCTGTGGGAACATAGAATAAATAAGATATTCAGTTTTCGAGACACGGCGTCTTAAGTAGGGCAACTTAACGCCACGCTTTGTCTTACCAGAGGATAAATATAAAGTTAAATCCATTCACCGATTAGGATTCGAACCTACAATCAGGTTTATATTTAGACGCTGTCCTACTACGCTTCGACGGTGTCTTAATTTTGTAGGTTTAATTAAAATAAATAGCAAGAATCTTTAACTATTCTCTCCTTCCTCGAAGTTCGGTGATGGAGAATTACTTAGGTATTCGTTTTATGCGGCCAACTCCTTATAAGTGTCCGTAAGGAAATAAAAGATAAATATAATTTTAAGTTTGAGGCCAGTCGTGGCGCAGGGGCACACAGTATGACTGTAAAACCGACTGGTTGTGGGTTCGATCCCTACTCGAGGAGATGGAATATTTATTTACATTTATATTTCCATTTCTTCGCTCTCGTGTCGAGGCAAAGCGCG
Organism: Heliconius hermathena; assembly: GCA_013403705.1. NCBI lineage: Eukaryota > Metazoa > Arthropoda > Insecta > Lepidoptera > Nymphalidae > Heliconius > Heliconius hermathena. The sequence continues at coordinate 52,078 of JAAIXJ010000183.1, forward strand.
ACGTTGAGTTCTTCCACTCAACACGCAATGCCTCCAAAATTCGGCAGAAAATGGGGAACGGAGTGTCTTAACACTAGTTTCCCTCTGCCTACCCTGCTATGTGAGGGATACAGCGTGAAGCTGACAAGATAATTTTAAGTGTTTTCAGGGCGGTATAGTCAAAGAACTACTAAACTGAACTAACTTTAATTAAGAATTGACTATATATTCTGATACCTGATCTCATGAATATGCAAAAATATGTTACATAAACCTATATATTATCAGAAGAATCTAAAAAAAAGGACACGTTAATTTCTTAATGAAGTTAACAAAACGTGTTCTTATTAATATATATAATTATTTAATTTCATCATAAGACATGTTCACGTTTCAAAAGAAGCTTTCGTCATAAAAATCTTTGAGCTTGTAGTTTTCACCAGAAATTCTATACACGTTTTTTTAAAACTTACAATGTATCTAAGAGGCCAGTCGTGGCGCAGGGGCACAAAGTGTGACTGTAAAATCAACTGGTTGTGGGTTCGATCCCCACTCGAGAAAATAAAATATTTATTTACATTTATATTTTCATTTTCGTCGCTCTGGTCTCGAGGCATAGCACGGCGTTTAGTTACGCCAGGCAACACGCAATGCCTCCAAAACTCAGCAGAAAGTGGGGAACGGAGTGTTTTAACACTAGGTTCCCTCTGTCTACCCTGTTGTGTGCGGGATATAGCGTGAAGCTGATTTAATTTTATTTATAGATTTTATACTTTAATTCATTTTGAAACAGATATCTTCCTTCTTACCTAATTCAGCTGAAATTTTGTATACAGGTTTAGTTTGGATAATGACGTATGGTAGTTGTGTGACGTATGGCGGTAAACTTAAGATGGCGCACTAAGTTTTTCAACGCATTCCTATAATATGGGTCTAAAATGAAACCCTTTTACGGAGGACGGCGGATTATTTTTTATGCCTTGCTATTAATATGGGATTCAAATGAAAGGGCTAGCTGAGAAGACAAACGCGAGGTAAGCTTCAAGTTTAAGACTCCAAGCATTTGCATTTTTTGGGGTTTTTGGAGTTATTGACTATGTCAACGAGATGAACAGACTGATAAATCTGAGAGTAGATTTTTTTTTCTGAGGTTACCTGGGTACCTAGTGTTATGAAACTCGGTTTCCATTAAGACATTTCGGGAGTGTGAATCGAACCCACAATTTGTTACGTTTACAGTCACAAGCTTGTGCCTCTGCGCCACGACTGGCAAATAAAAAAAATAGAAGGTAAAAAAAAAACAAATAGTAATTTAAAAACCAACTTTATTTAAATGCACTAAAAATATAAAATAAACTTTTCCTTTAAAACTTTTACTGTCAACTTATAACGTCATTACACAATATAATTTAAAATTTACTTACATAGATGAACAAGTAAATTAAATAATAACATGGTCTTAAACTAAATAAATACGTGTACATAGATTTATATGAAATTGTTGTAGGGAATGCTCCACCTCTCAACAAGCATTATCTCGAAAATTGGGTGGTACCCTATATGCCTATAGCTATGTAGCTTCACTTTGCCTACTCTGCTATAAATCGTATTTGGAATGTCCATACTACAGCTGTTGTATTACTAACTAAAATAATAATAAATAAAAATAAATAAATCAGCTTCACGCTTTATCCCGCACACAGCAGGGTAGGCAGAGGGAACCTAGTGTTAAGACACTCCGTTCCCCACTTTCTGCCGGATTCTGGAGGCATTGCGTGTTGAGTGGCAGAACTCAACGCCGCGCTTAACCTCGACACCAGAGCGAAGAAATGGAAATATAAATTTAAGTAAATATTTCATCTCCTCGAGTGGGGATCGAACCCACAACCAGTCGGTTTTGAAGTCACACCTCGTGCCGCTGCGCCACGGCTGGCCTCAAAAAATTAAAAAATTAAAAAAATTATATAAAAATATAATTAATATTATATAATCAATATTATTTTTTTAGTTTCACTTAATCCAATAGGCAGAGGGAACATAATATTAAGACACGCCGTTCCCATTAACACACTTCTTTTCTCCAATTTACGTCAAATCCTCAAGGCATTGTGTGTTGAGAGACGAAATTCAAAGCCGCGCTTTCCCATCGTACCAGAGCAGATAATGAAAATATTAAATATTTCATTTCCTTGACGGGGAATCGAATCTATAACCATCGCGTCTACAACCACAAACTTGTGCCTCTGCGCCACGACGGCCTCTACATACTTATTTATTATATATAGTTTATAATAATTAATCAATCTGTAACTAACTGTGTTCCGTTATGAAATATAATACTCTTGTCATAGTAATTATAAATGTGTTGTCACAGAGATAACAATCGCTAGTTCTAAATCCGTTTTAACGGTTTAATGAGTTATCATTTGGGATCGTTGACCGTCCACAGGTTATATTTTGTATTGACAACTGACACCATTGTGGCACAGTGGTACCACGACTGTTGTAGACTGAAAAATAAAAATGGGTTTAATTCAACAGAAAAAATAATATCTTTGGATATAATAATATTCAAAGATATTATTTTTTTCCGATATAATATTTTTTTAAATAAAGCATTAAACTCATTTTTAGTCAGTGTACAACCCTTGTGGTACCACTGTGCCACAATGGTGTCAGTTGTAAATACAAAATATAACCTGGGTATATGTTATTATCTATACAAAAACATAGGCAAGGCCTTCGTGAAACAGTGGTGTATCTAAAGACAACGTTTGTAGATACGAATCCCACACAAGGGAATGAGCTATTTTAATTTACTCACTGTCGTATGTAAAAACATAGCATTGACTTCCGCCACTCAAAAACATAATGTCTCGAAAATTAGGAAAAAATAGCGGACGACGATAATTAATTTATTATTTACTAGCGGCTCGCCCACGGCTTCGCCCGCTTAAAATACATGATTACTAATTTAATAAGCACAATCGATTGACAACTATAATGACTTCTAATATGACTTTTTTTTACGACATTATCGTCAAAGAATTTTTGATTGTTTTAAATAAAAAAATACGACCATTGTTGATATTTGATATTTATAAAATATACATAAAGCTAATTATTTATTACACGTATATATTTTTGTAACTTTATGTTCTTTTTACCTATATAATATACTCTGTTAAATGTGCTGATGTCAGTGAATAATTTAATTTACTCATTCAGAAACAGCCTTAAATGTTAAATTATTGATTTGAAGGATTCATAATATTCTTTGTAAAATAACTGTAATAATTGCATATTAACTCCTGTACAGTTTTTAAATTAGTTACATATATTATATGAACGAACCAACCAAAAAATCTTTGTATTTACTTGATATTTCTTTCAAGATCGTTCTTTATCTCTGTGTTGAATTAATTACGACTTCTTTCAAATGACGATAACTTTTTTTTTAATGAACCGATTTTGATGAACTAAACTTTAGTAGTTAAGTTGAGTTAAAACAAAGCAATTGGTGAAATTTTCAAGTAAATCGGTTCAGTACTTTCAGAGAAAAATGCGGACAAAAATATGTCGACAGACAGACAGACAGACAGACAGGCAATTCAAAAAAAATCTTTTTGCTTTCTATTATTCTTTTTAAGTGTCCCTCTATCCATTTCAGTCAAAATTACTAAATGTACAGACAAAATATTTTTACTGTCTTATTATATATAGAGATAGAGATTATTATTAATTATTATAAAGGTGAATGTTTGTTACGCTTTCACGCCAAAACTACTCAACAAACTATTATGTAATTTTGTACGCATATTCTTAGAAATATTAGAAAGGATATAGGATATTTAATATTAAAAATATATGTTTAAAAAATATATTGTCCTTTGGCTATAAGCTATTGGCTAAGCCGCGCTTGAGACTTTATCTCTAGTAGTATAATAATTATATCATACGTCAATTAAAGAAGTAGGTACTTAAGTGTCAAGTACTCTTGTGCTAAACATATGAATAGTCTCATTAAGAGTATCTATATTATAATATTCCGTCACGAAGACATCAAGTCATGACATTTTACTTGCTTAAAAGCTAGAACCGAATCTGTGACCTCGGTGGTGTGACGCAGGTCCAATCGAAATCTTTTAGGAAAATAGTTTTATAATTTTCTGTATTCATGTTATTGTAAATAACCAATAAATATGTATGGACGTACATTTATAAAACAATAGAGTTTTTTTGCTTATTTTATAATATAATGAAATTTGCAACATAAAAAGAAATAGTTTCTGAGATTACTGCGTTCAACCGAACAAGTTCTTCTTTAAGCTCTCATCAAGCTTTATAATATCAGATGTATAGATAGCATTTGAAAGATTATATATATATATATATATATATATATATATATATATATGTAATTCACTATGACCTCAATCAATTAATCCTGATATTTCCGGAAATATTACAACTAACGTAAACCAGGAATGGTAGATGAGAGAACCTAGTTTTAAGATACTCTCTTCTCCACTTTCCGCCCATATTTCGAAATATTGCGTGCTGAGTGGCGGAACTCATCGCCGCACGTTGCCTTTTCACTTTCGGAATCCTTATACATATATTCAGAAAAACAAAAAAAAACTTACTTAAATATCATTCATTCGATGCACGTTATAATTTATAAATAAGTGGCATTGAAATTAATCTGAAAGTTCGTCGACAAAATATATGTAAAAACAAAACATTTTTAAATGCCAATTGATTAACCCACGATGTGTTGGAAAGAATTATTGTTTTGGTAGGCTTAAAGATTTTTAAATATCATCAAATTCCTAAGGCGAGGTCTCGTTATCTGTCGTGGTGCATAAGGTTCGATTTCTATTAATTAATTATCTCTGGTAACGAGGAATAGTGCGGTGTTCAGTTCCGCCACTTCAAAGGTCAATCGAACCCACATTTTATACGTTCGATTGACACGTTCGAAAGGGAATGGAATTGGCTTGATGGAAACGGAGTGTCTTACGACTAGGTTCCTTCCGCCTACCCTGCTATGTGTGTAATACAGTGTAGAGCCTAAAAAAACTAAATAGAAAAGATAACCCCAAAGGCGCCGTCGTAGGGCAGTGGGACAGCATGACACGATGATTGTGCGTTTGATTTCCACTCGAGAGGATGATTTAAATTATTTTGATTTCCAGGCTCTTGTACACAGCGGGCGTTGAGTTCTGCATACGCATTGTCTCGATAAATAATCAAAACCATCAAATCAGTGCACCAAGAAATTATGTTGTTTTTTTTAAACAGAGTGGAAGGACAAAACTCAGTCTCCTCTTGGGTGATTGAACTATTAATACTCTGCTATATGCAAGATAAGGTGAAAAATAAAAAAAAGAATAAATAAAAAAAAATACGAATCAAATTACCTATGCTATAGCGTCCATTTATTTTAAAAAGTTACATAGTAAAAAATATATCTATATTATATACCTGGATTTCGTTTCTTATAAGAAAACTAACAACTGAGAACGGAATGAGTAAATAAATAAATGCAATTTTAATACTTTCCACAACTCTATAACGTATACAGAATATAAATAAAATTAAAAAGTCATACAATTGACTCGTACGCGTAAAACACGTTAATAAAGACGAAGAGAACGCCAAATTCCGCCTGGTACACGAATAAAAATAATTTTAGTAAGCCATTTAAATTCAATACATTATCTTATGTTACTATTAGCAATTGATGTGTTAAAGCTGGTTATACACTAGGATTTTTTGTTATCGTTGTGGATTCGATTCCCACTCAGTAAAATCAAGTATTTAATAATTTTGTTGCTTCGCTCTGGTAACAAGGCAAGACGTGGCGTTAAATTTAATCACTCAACACGCAATGCCTCCAGAATTCGGCGGAAAGACGGAAATGAGAACGGAGTGTCTTAACACTAGGTTCCCAGGTTCCCTCTGTCTACATTGCTATGTGCATGAGGATACAGGCAATTTTTGGGAGTAAATACTGTTCTAACCCATAAACAAACCGTCCGGTATTACCCCAACAGTCCTAGTTAAATTTGCTCTTTAACTAGGACTTCTCACTACTACCGATAGTGAAAAAATAAAATGAATTCAGTCCCCCAAGAAGGGGTCGAACCCACAACCATCAGGCACTGTGCTGCTGCGCCAACGATTTTCAGTTTTATCTGATGTTGATGAACATGTTTACCGAAATTTCTGGCTTTTTATCGATCGTCTCGAATATTTTATAAATAATCACTTACATTATTTAATTTAAAGTATCGAAGTAATTTTTAATGAAGACAAAAATATTTCTATTTTTGTACACCTATGGTATCTGATGTTATTATTTCATTTTACGTTATCATTAAATAAAGACTACTTTTAAAGACAGTGGTGGATAGGTAAAGTTACTGCTTAGTTCTTACTTGGGCTTTTTTTTATTCAAGCTGTCCCTCATACAGCAGAGGCAGAGGGAACGTAATGTTAAATACACACAAGACAATGCGTGGTAAGTGGCAGAACTCAACGCCGCCCTTAGTATTCTTACAAAGGTGGGTAGGTATAGCGAAAAATCTAAAATAATTAAAATATATAAAAATAAATAAAATTGCCCGAGTGCGAATCGAACCCACAACAGTCGCCGCTGCTGCACTACGGCCTCACTAGTACTTAGGTACTATAACTTTATTGTTAAGTTCACACCATCAGCGCAGTGCGCTGCCTGTACAATGTAGTAGCGAAATAGGTATATTCTTAAACTAGCGACCTGCCCGCGGCTTTGCCGGCTTGTATGTACTCCAAAATTATATATTTTTTTATCTGAATTACTTTGTGATCTAATAACATTGTAATTTTAAAGATATTAAATATCAAAACATTATAAACTAAAGTTTCAAATAATTCAATAAAACATTTTGAAGTATTACATGAATACTTTATATTTACACATTTTTTTATGAGCCAATTTAAATAAAACTAACATAATAATAAATGTTAAGAGAAGTATATAAAAAGTCAAAATTGTATGTAAATCGGTTAAGCCGTTTCTGAGATTAGCGTGCACATACAAACAAACAGACAAAAAAATTAAAAATTGTTTTGGATTCTAGAACATACACGTACAGACAGCGATGGACAGTTTTGTTATATGCAGATATAGATATGGCAATAGATATAAAAAAAACAAGTAAACTTTACATCCATACAAAATTAGTAAAAATTTAAGAGATCCGGTTAGCGTATACGATAGCCATACATTGCAAATGCTACCGACATCTAAATACCTACTTATTGATAATACATTATATCTGTAATCTTGTATTTTACAGTTTTATGATGTAGGACTATAAAATGAAAGGATTTTATAATCGTGGGGACTAAAGCAAAATATGTATGTGGGTGGGTTCGATTCCAAAGCGGGTTAATATATTTTTTCCTTTTTTTAACTGTATCCCGCAAATAGTAGGCGTTTCTCTCAAATCGCGGCGTTGAGTTCTGCCACGCAACACGCAATGTTTCGAAAATTGAGCGGAATGTAGGGAAAGGAATGTCTTAACAATAAGTTTTCTATGGCTACCCTTATATGTGAGATACAGAGTGAAGCAAAAATAAAATGTTATTATGTTATTAAAAAGAAATTTCATATTATATACCACAAGAAATATACACACAAATAAATCAATCCAAAACGTGTATGGCCATCTTTATCTTGTTTACTTTTTTAATATTGATGAACAGATAAAAGATTAACCTTAGGCCAAAAGCTAATGAGAGGAATAAATAACAATTTAATCGTATTCAATAGAATATCGATTTTGACCCCGAATCGAGTCGACATCGGCTATTGACCTAAGATTTGAGATATACAATTAATTTAGTCAAACGATTATCAATTAATATCTATCACAATGAAATGAGGGCGGTCGTGGCGCAGTGGCACGAGGTGTGACTGCAAAACCGACTGGTTGTGGGTTCGATCCCCACTCGAGGAGATGAAATATTTACTTAAATTTATATTTCCATTTCTTCGCTCTGGTGTCGAGGTTAAGCGCGGCGTTGAGTTCTGCCACTCAACACGCAATGCCTCCAGAATTCGGCAGAAAGTGGGGAACGGAGTGTCTTAACACTAGGTTTCCTCTGCCTACCCTGCTGTGTGCGGGATACAGCGTGAAGCTAATTTAATTTAATTTTTTTAATCTATCACAATAGGTAGAGGCCTGACGTAGCCCCTGTGCCACAATCGAGCTACTGTAAAAGCGTGGTTAACAGTTTGTGGGTTCGATTACTACTCGATGAAATTAAATATTTAATATTGTCATTTTCTCGTTCTGATAACGAGGCAAAGGGCAGTCGGCGGATTTCCGCCACTCTACACTTTGGCGGAGAGTCGAAGACGGAAGTGTCTTAATGGTAACGCAGTGTCTTAATACTAGATTCCCAGGTCCCCTCTCCCTATCTTGCTATATACAGAATTTACAACGTGAATTAAAAAAAAAATCTAAAAATAAGGCGTGTATATTTAACTGAAGTATCCCGATTTTCCACGTTCCTCCAAACATAACAAAAAAACATTAAAATACCTACATAAATTTGTTCAATGTTTCTTTGACTCTACATTTATTAAAAAAAATGTGTCTATAGCCTTCATGGCTACCTTACCATGGTAGTTATAAAGGAATGTGATAGTTGTAGAGGAATGTTGATTGTTGATGTTTAAAAATATAAGGGATTCCCCGATCTCTGCCAGTGTCACTATCTTATTTATTATTTAATGAAACCATTTAACCTTCCTTTTTTTGTTCTATGTGTAAAGTGTTGAATGGAGTGAATTGTCACTATAATATTAGATACGTGAAGATACCTCTTGAAAATATAGATATGGACATGATATACTAATATTATAAAGCTGAAGAATTTGTTGAGAGGTTAGTCATGGCGCAGGGTTGGGGAACGGAAGTGTCCTAATGGGAACGGAGCGTCTTAACACTAGTTTCCCAGATTTCCCCTGACTACCCTACTATGTGCTGGATACCGCGTGAAGCTAAAAATAGTTTGTTTTGTTCAATGGGCTAATCTCAGGAACTCCTGGTTAGAATTAAAACATTTTTTAGTTTGATAGGAATAAAACATAAATCCTTTCTTTATCACCTAGCGTACCTACGATTAGTGTCATATAGAGCATATAGAATCACAGATATAAATAAAAAAAATCTTAGTAATTTATACAATTGACTACGGAAACAAAACCACAGGAAAAAACCTTATTTCTTTATAAAAAATCAAATAAACCGGAATTTCATACAACAATAACTATTGAATATCATAAAGGCAACTAGAAAGTCCTCCTTTATGACAGTGGAAGTATGTTATAAATGATGTGACACGATCACTCACCGGACTTTCAAAGGAAGAGCTTTTCAAGACGAGACATATTTGTCAAGATTGTGCATGTGAATTGGTTTTAACTGTGTATTTTGGATTATATAAGTTTTATTGATGATTCTGTATTATAAGAGAATTCTAGAAATCTATATGTTTGTTTGGATAGACGCGCTAATCTCAGGAACTGATATGATTTGAATTGTAAACATAGTTTGTGTTGTTATTTCATTCATGAGATCAGTCGCGTCGCAGGGGCACAAGTGTTTGACTGTAAATGCGATGGGCTGTGGATTCAATTCCCACTCGAAGAAATTAAATATTTGAAATTTTCATTTCTCAGCTCTAGTGTTGAGGCAAAGCGCGGAGTCAATTCCTTCAATCAAGACGCAATGCCTTCAAAATTCGGCAGAAGGTGGGTAAATGGTAGTATTATAAAGGGAATGGCGTTTCTTAACATTAAGTTCCCAGGGTTCCTCTGTCTACATTGTTATGTGCAGGTAAGCAGTGGGTATATAGTGGTAAAAACTCTGTTCCCCAATTTCCGGGTGCGGTGGCAGAAATCAAAGATGCTCTTTGTCTTGTTACTAGAGCGGAAACATTAGAAAAGCTCAATCCCTCGTGTGGGAATCGGACTCACAACCGTCGTGCTTACATTGAGACACTCCCACTGCGCCACGACAACCTCAAGTAAAATGTTGAATATATTTCTCAATTCCGGTAACGATAAATCATAAAACTGAATAGAACTCAGTGACTTGTCTCTGTATTTAATGTTTCATTTGTTTTAAATAAAGTTGGGTCGTCAAGCATTTTGAAATACAGTTTTGCGATTTAGTAGTATTATATACACATGTAGGTACGTCTGGCCAGTTAGTAAAGAGTGTAGGTTCAAATCCTTAGGGAGTGTAGATTTTAATTTGTCGCTAGCGTAATGACTCCTAAAACTACAATTATAATTTACAATAGAAATGAATATTACTATAGAAGTCGTCGTGGCGTATCGGCACAGCGTCTGACTGTAAATGCAATGGTTGTGGGATCGATTCCTAAAATTGGGTAAATTGTTAATTCCATTATTCTCGCTCTGGTAACAAGACAAGAGTTGAAAGAGAATTAATAAAAAAATTAGAAGTTAAAATATATCTAAATATATATAGAATACACATTTTATTCCTTTAATGAGTGGATAATAGATAAAGTACAGCCGAACTTCGAAAATTGATATGCAAATGTAAGAAAAACTCCGCAACTCAAGACGCAACGCCTTCATAATTCGGTGAAAGATAGGGCCGGAAGTGACTCAATGGGAACGGAGTGTCTTTGCCTTAACACTGCGGTCTTTCTGCGAGTACGAGATCCAAAACACGGAACGGAAAATTACGGGATTTTACGTTTTATAGTCCACGCAAACGAACTTGTGGGCTACAATATTTTTTTTTATACTTTGGCCAAAATAAAAAAACAAATGCCTTGACACAAACTGCCTTATTAAATTTACACTGAACATCACGAACCAATAAACTTTGACGATCTTTAACTAGCGCGTTAATTAAAATATTAATAAACATATACTATATCCATATATATTTAGAGGCCATCGTGACGCAGTGGCTCAATGGTACTGACTGTAAACGCGACGGTAGTCGATTCCCACTTGAGGGAATTAAATATTTAATATTTTCATTTCCTTGCTCTGGTGACGAGGCGAAGCGCGGCGTTGAGCTCAGCCAACCAACACCCAAAGTCTTCAGAATTCGGCGGCCCCTTGCCGCTTGTTAGGAAGTATCGTAATAGGAACGGAGTCTCTTAACACTAAGTTCCCACGTTTCCACTGTCCACTCTGCTATGTGAGAGATACAGCGTAAAGAGTCCAGCTAAAAAATACATAATATCATAGTATATCCATATATATTAATAGCCAACTTTTGTGACTTGAACTTGAGTGCATCACAACGTCTCTACATACATCTCTTAAATAGGAAAAGTCAACTAATATCGATCTTATCACCTTGTGATAAGGAAACAGAGTGCTTATTTTAAATTATTCCAAAGTAAAGCACGCCTTGTTTTGGATGTCCTGAGCACGTTTTTTGGGTGAGTATTGTATGAGTATAAAAAGCAAAAGTAGAATCTTGAATGTGTCAGTGCGAGTCGTTCCACCAGAGTAGCGGCGTAGTCCTATTCCGACAATGTTTCTGGTAAAATTTCCTTTTTTTTTTCTTTTTTGTTTTATATAGGAAGTCTGTACGCAGATCTTGGGCTGGTTTGTATAATATTAAATGTCAATCTCGTAAGCTTTTAAATTTATGTATAATATAATTTTGTTGTTTACTGGTAAGATTATAGATTATATATACTTTAATAGCTTCACGCTTTATCCCGTACAAAGCTGGGTGGCAGAGTGAACCTAGGCACCTAGCACTAAGACATGAAGACTCTTTTGTTACCTAAATTTCATTAAATTCTGGACACATTGCGAATTGAGTGGCGGAACTCAACGCCGCGCTTTGCCCCATTACCAGAGCGATGAAATGAGAATATAAAATATTTCTTTTCTTCGAGTGGGAATCGAACTCACAACCTGTCGCGTTTACAGTTAATAGATTATATTTGACGTTAGTATTATTCTATAAATTAATAAGATATTTATTTATAGAATAATACTAACGTCTAATATTAATATTACTGATTATATCAATTTGTTATTTTTCTTATTATGTTTCTTAATTTTCAGATTATTTTCGCCGCTTTAATAGCGGCGGGAGAGACTGCTAAGCTAGATCGCACATACTTGCCTCCAATATCGGCTGCTACCGCTGGAGGAGGTCCAGGAAGTCTTCAACTACCGTTTTCAAGGTCAAACGAAGGTTCAACAGAAAACCAAGACATACCAACTGGAGGCTTTGTTAATAACCACCAAGGAGTCGTAGTAGAAGCTGCTTTGGCAGGAACTAGAGCATCAGGGTCACAAAGTGGATTAGGTGGTCCAAGAATTACGTATGGATCATCAGATTCTAAAGTAGGTGATGCTGCATTCAGAGTGACTAATAACCGATTTCCTCAAGGTCCTGCAAGTGGTCTGCTACCTAATGGAGAACCTGATCTATCTGCCTTCTATAAACCTCCGTCTTTCAAACCTGGAAACATCCAAATTATAAGAGACTACGTGTCTAACACCGTCAAATACCAAAACAATATTGGTCTTGACAAATTCGACTATGCTTTCGAAACGGAGAACGGAATAAAGATGTCAGAGAACGGGATTTCCAGGAACGGAATCCAGGCCCAAGGAGGATACTCGTATACCGGGGATGACGGCAAAGTGTATAGTGTTGTTTATACTGCTGATAAGAATGGATATAGGCCTACTGGCAACCATTTGCCAACTCCTCCACCTATTCCAGCAGAAATATTGGAATCTTTGAAGCAAAACGCTAGGGATGAGGCAGCTGGCTTAGTTGATGATGGTAAGTGCTTAACTAACTTTTTACTATTTTGTTTTATCTATCTGTAATTTTTTTTTTGTATTTCTTTGTAGCTATGTAAATATTTTTTTATTTGAATAATTTTCAACCCAAAAGTTTTAATTTCTATTATTTATTTTATATGAATTTAATTAAAACATCTTGAAATGTTCTTGAAATTAAATCGAAAATGCTTTTTAATTTCTTTTTCAATAACTCATAGTTTTTTAGTGTTTATATAAAGTAGAGCTGGATTAACTTATAGTTCTTTATTCTTGTTACTAGATAGTAAGTAGATACTAGCAAACGCGACGACGCGACGTTTGTGGATTCGATTCTTACCCAAAAGAATAAATGATTTAATTTTCCTGCTCTGATAACGGAGCGCGGCAATACGGCGTGTATTGAATATCTGAAAATTGATTTAATTATCATACGAAAAACTAAATTAATCCATGTATATAAAAAGGGCCCTTCTATTTCTTCACAGTAATTTGTAAAGAGTGACCCGGTTAGTTGTTAGTGAGTTATCGCGGTACAATTATTAATTAGCACCGTTTAAAAAAATAATAATATATAAAATATGGAAATACCTGTTTGTTTGTTGTAAGTAATGCAACATTTGAATATTTTATAAAGAAAAAAATAAAATCTGCTTCACGCTGTATTCCGCATCCAGCAGGGTAGGCAGAGGGAACCTAGTGTTAAGACAGTCCGTTCCTAACTTGCCGTCGATTTTTTCGAGACATTGCGCATTGAGTAGCGAAACTCAACGCCGGGATTATTTCGTACTATTCTCATTTCTTGGCCTAGGTGCACACACAGCAAAGAAATGAAAATAGTACGAAGTATTAATTCATTCCCTCGAGTGGTGATCGAACCCACAATAGTCGGATTATAGTCACACCCTTGTGCCGCTGCCACGACGGCCTCGCGATTTTTTTTATAATTATATTAAAATTTTCTGGACTGTAGTGGGACTGTAGTGTTTAAAAATCCACATTAGTTACAAAATTGCGAGTTACAGCCCTTTTTTTCATTAAAGGTATAATAACATTACGTGATTTGTTGTGTGAATTTGGATATTTTTTCTATTTTTTAGTTCATGTTAAAAAATTATGGGCTTAAAAAATTTGAGGTCGATGTGCATCCGACTCTAACCGCGACGGTTGTGGGTTCGATTTATACTGATTAACTGACAAAGCTTGGCGTTAAGTTCCGCCATTGTACATGCAATGTCCCGAAAATTATCCTTGCCTACCCTGCTATATGTGAAACAGCGTGAAACTTTCAAAAAAAATGTCAAACGTATCGAGAAAAATAATATCGAGTGAACCTGTGATTTAATTGATTTAATAAGAAGTCAGAATAATTCCAAATAAAGAGATTTTAAAAGTTTTGTATCTTATGTATTTTATAATATATTAATTTATATATTTTTTTCATAAACGCTTTTAAATAAATACATCTCTGTACATAAGAAAAAAGAAGCAAACCTATCATAAATCACTAGTTTTATTATATTAAATGAACAAAAGAGAACATAAAAATGCTTTAGGTTGTTAACCTTTACATAACGATTTAATAACGGCTACTCGAAGTCGTAAAATGTATGATGATCTTAGGTTCGATAACGAGTTGGTGTGCTCACGTTTGTTTTGCAAATTAAAAAAAATATTACCGACACTTAGAGATACCAATTAGCGTTTAATTAACATTAAATAGTGTTGACCTTAATATAACGATTATTTATATTTATTTCTTTAGCTTCACGCTGTGTACATCATATAGAATGTAGAGAGAACCTAGTGTTAAAACACTCCGTTTCCCATTTTCCGGTCAAAATGAGACAGAGCGAGGAAAATGAAAATATTTAATTTACTCGAATAGGAATCGAACCGTCGTGATTATAGTCACACCCAATGCGCCACTCGCGCCACGACGTCACAACGACCTCTTTCTAACGTTTGTTTTTAAAATTAGAAATAGGTTACTGACACTCAGAGATAGCAATTAGTGTTTAATTAGCATTAGAAGATGTTAACTTTAATATAACGATTAATTTGGTGCTTTTCAAAGTCGTAAAATAAGTATATCCCCAGTTAAGCAGTAACGTTTGTTTTTTACTATAAATATATATTTTGAACCGTAAATAGCATGGCAGGCAAAAAAATATAGAGTTAAGGCACTTCTCCACTTCATGCCCATTTTAGAGACATTGCATATAGAATGTCGGAACACCGTTGGATTCTGTCGTATAAAACCGAGAAATAAAAATAATATAGGTATGGGCATCGAACTCACAACCGTTGAATGTACAATTGTACCTTCAAATACTGTTCCACTGCACTGCGCCACGATAACCTTAACTTATTGTAATATCATATCATATAACAAAACTATTAAAATTTCTGTATGGGCCTCCTCCCCTCTACAAGACACACACATTTACAGGATACACTCACAGATACACTTTCAGATACCTTATAGAGTCAATAATTTTATATTGTTAACAATTTTATAGTGTTATTTCACACTTAGGAAAGAAAAAAATACTTTTTAGAAAACGCATAAAAAAATTAACGTAGCGAGATTTGAACCGGAATGGGAGCGGGAGTTCTATCTCATCCCGCCACGTTCAAATTTTGAACGTATGGCTTAGCAATCAGAGCGCTTGGACGATATCCAAAAGGCGCGGGTTCAAATCCCACTACGTTAAAGTTTTTATACGTTTTCTTAAAATTATTCATTCCAAATTCAACTTTATTCGTGTGCTTAATATTTTATGCATACAGCAGGGTAGGCAGATGTAACCTAGTGTTAAGATACTCCGTTTCCCACTTTGTGCCGAATTCTGGAGGCATTGCGTGTTGAGTGGCAGAACTCAACGCCGCGCTTTGCCTCGACACCATAGCGAAGAAATGGAAATATAAATTTAAGTAAATATTTTATCTCCTCGACTGGGGATCGAACCCACAACCAGTCGGTTTTACAGTCACACTTTGTACCCCTGTGCCACGACGGGCCTTATTGCCTACTGAGTAACATTTATTTTATTTATATACATATCTTTATGGCACAGCATCTAATTGTATATACGACAGTTATGGGTACGATTCCCACTCTAAGAAATGAGTAATATTATTATACTAGCTCTGGTAACTAGAGAAAGTGCGCAGCTTAGTTTAGCCACTCAACATACAACAATGTCTCGAACATTGAGTGACAGTGTGGAACGGAATATTCAACTTCGGGTTCCCTCTGCCTACTTGACTTATAAAAGTTGTTTAGGTTCGATTTCCCCCAAGACAAAAGTCGGTGGGACGTTAGGTTCTAACACTTAACACGCAATTAATGGAATAGAGAGTCTTGACACTATCTTACCTCTGGACTGATCTTGACAGGTTGTCTCTGGACATAAAAAATACCTGTTGCATTCAGAGACGTGATCTTTATCGGGATGGGTAAATATTTTCGGAACAAAACCAAATTGTTTGTTAAGTGAACCGTTGATGATTTAAATAAGAAATTACTTTCCATTCAGAATCATTCATTAACGTCTAATTGCCATAAAGCCAGGTTTAAATTTATAAAAAATAATGATTTACGTACTTTGACATATTGCAATCTCTGTTAAATGTTAAATAAAAGCTTATAATAAAAAAATATTTTTATTGATAACAAAATTTAATGACTCTCCAATGAATTTTGTTTTAGTTCCATTAAGTTTTCAATTCATAGTTCAAAGACTAGCTTATAAGTTTTTTCCTGCTTAGCAATATTTAGAATAATTCTAGTGTCTAGACACTCGCGAAAAGTAGGCCTTTCGTCTAATTTCCGTATGAGTTGTGGAACTTAACGCCGTACTTTGACAAAACGTAATTTTAAGTTGGAATTATTTTCAAATTATCGAATTGCTTTCATATTAAGTAGTTCCATTAATAATTCACTAAACGGATTTAAGATGACATTGAATTACTATCGTAAATTTTCTCGTTAGTGCCTAAACCTTATCCATTCATCAAGTTTTCACATACTGCTATAATTAAATTTACATACATTCATATATGATGTTGAATATTAATACGATTTCGTATTACTTTGTTAAAATGTTTCGGTTAACTTTAACTATCTAGATATATTTATCTAAACATTATAAAGTGCAAGCGTTTGTTTGTTTAAGGGCGCTAAGCTCAGGAACTACTGCTCCCACGATGGCTTCAAACAGTTAAAATATTTCTTTAGAATATAAGACATTTTTATACAAAGGTCTACAAAATTACCTACGTTGAATTTAATATACTATAGACTATAGTATATTAAATTCAATTATGTTTGGTTAATTTCCGTGTAGTAGATAGGTGTTAGTGTATTTTCGATAATGAATTCGTTTTATTTGACACTTTATCCCGCATATACCAGGGTAGTATTCACGCACAAAGTTTTGAGACAAGGCGTGTTGGGAGGCGAAACTCACCGTTGCACTTTGAAAAAAAAAAATTCTTTCCCCCGAGTGGGAACCTTCATAACTTTGAATTCCTTATCATATATTTGAATTATTAATCTTCTAGTTAAAAAGCTTTGCTGAAAAAAATATTTTTGAAATATCAAGTGGTCTCAAATATTATGAATTCGATTCCTTCTCAATTTTCATACAACGTGCAACAAAAAAAAAGTAATGGACGAAAAAGTAACCAAAGATAAAAACAGTTAAGTAAAAGTAAATACTACACATGTCAATGACAAGTTAGCCTTGTTTAACAAGAACCAGTAATTTTAGACATTTAAAAAGGTAATTAATATCAAAATTTATTCAGACAAGTATAAAGATACGTAATATGTACGTATTTCCGTGTTTTTACTGACTGCATCGCGCCCATATCTTTTTTAAGCTATTTAAATTATATTTACAAATGTATATTATGGCCGGTTTGACTATAAAATTCCCACTTGAGAAATAAAATATTTTAATTTCCTCACTTTATTAACAAGACCAAGCGCAGCATTGAGCCACTCATAATGTCTCGAAAAGTGGCAAATGGTACTTTTCGAGACACTAGTAGTACCTATACCATACAGCTATATGCGGGATACAGCGTGAAGCTGATATTGTATGAAGGTGTATATTTTTTTTATTGTCAGTCCTTTGCTACATATGTATTACTATGATATGATATCACTATCGGTTATATAAACGATTAAGATAGTCGCTTATTAGTTCCTGGAAACTTAGTGTTAAAATACTCCGTTACTATTAAGATTTTCCATCTCCAAGAAGATCTTTCGTTCGCCACTTTCCGCTGAATTCTGGAAACATTACGCGTCGAGTAGTGGAACTAAACGCCGCGCTTTGCGTCATAACAAGAGTGAGGAAATGGAAATAATGAACATATTATTTCCGCAAGTGAGAATTGCACCCACAACCTGTCGTATCTACCACGTGTGTTCCTGCGCCATGACTAGGCCAGTCGTTATGCCAATAAAAATGCCTTCAAAACAATTTTTTTTCTTGTGTGGACATTACATATTTAAATCGAATAAAATCCACAATTTAAATTATTTTCTAGTAATTATTATACGAACAACCAATATGGTGAATGAACGTGTTCAATTTTAAATTCCGCTACAACTACTAAAAATAGACAAAAAAATACAATTTATTAAAATCGTAACGTCAATATTTAGATAAAAAATAATTATTTAACATAATAACGCCTTCAAACGCATAAGTTTTTTGTTTTTGCTTGAACACATCCCATTCACACTGTAGATATATTAGATTAACTAAATGCCTATTGTGTACATTGACAGACATATTGCCGACTGACAAATTGTTTGGAGTCATTGACAAATGAATGACAACTTTCATTTTTTTATTTACAGGCTCATACGACGCAAAGAAATACAATACAGAAGACAATTACGCAGAAAATGAAACTAATGATAGATATAATGATAGACAATCGAATAAATTTGGCGACCGACCTGTATTTGCTAGCGGATTCATTAATCAAAACCAACAAGCCATTGTAGCACCGCACTTTAATGGGCAATTTGGAGTTAATGACGCTTCCAAGGATACGGCGTTTCCGAAACCTGATTCATCGAAATTTGGCAGCTTAATGCAAAGTGATAATAGATTCGGTTCTATAAGAGAGCCTTCTAAGGACAACACAAATAATTTGTTTAGCAACAAGCAAAGAGACAACCAATTTCCATCCACTGGTATCAGCGCAGCTTATCCAAATATTGTAGCTAAGCCACTATCACAGCAAAAGTTACAGCAACAAAAGCCCTTTGAAAAACCATCATTTAATAGGCCAAGCTCATATGACACGTCTAACCTTGGTATACTTTCTTCAAGTGTTGGTTCATCGCAGTCAAATACTGGTAGCCTTTTTGGTCAATCAGCAAATAATTTTGGAAGTGGAAATAATAAGCTCAGTGGACAAGGTTTTCAATATCAACCCACCCAAGGATCATTTAATTTAAATGCACTAAGTCAAGGGCTACCTATTGAAGAAAGTTCTAACCCCAACAAGCCCTTTTCGGCCCAAAATTCGTTGAGCACTTTTACATCTAGTCAACCCTCAACTGGTTATTTCACAATCCAGCCTATTCAACAATTTTCTTCTTCTAACGTACAATCTAATCAAAACGGCCGCTTACCTGGATCTCAATTCTCATCGTCACCTCTTAATCCCAGTTCAAATAGTGTTAGTGAAAATTCAAATCAATCTGTATTTACCACTGCCCTGAAACCTTCGTTCCCAACTAAACAACCTTTAACTACTCTAACAACGCCTTTAGAATCCTTTGATGTAACTAATGAGGGTGAATCGTTTTCACAGACTGATATAAATAAAAAAGAAGATTTAGATAATAAGAAAACACCAACATATACGTCTCAAGAATTTACAGCATCTTTAAGTCAATCCACCCCAAGTGTACAAGGAGTTTCTTCTACAAGTTACACTGAAACTGACAGACCTTCATTTATTTCACTAGATAATAGATTTTCAAGTACACAGACAACACAATCAGCTGAATCTACCCAATTTATTCAACCTCAAGCCCCTGATCATTCTTACATCTACAATAGACCTAATAAGCCATTTAACACGCCATTTGTTGGGTCAGGGTCTATTTCTTCCAGTAGTGCAAATAGTCAAATGACGTCCTTATTATCTCAATTATCTTCCTTCACAAACGCACCTCAGACATCTATATCTTCTATGAAAAACGGAGGTGTAATAGGACCTCAAACGGCTAATTTAAGCAGAGTCACTCAAGCTTCATTATCAACATTTCCGTCTAGAATTTCTGGATTTTCAACTCAAATAAATACAAAGCCATTCCTTAATGCGCCAAGTGCATCTACATTTTCTCAAATTATTCCAACACCAATGACCGCCACAGCAGAAGTATTTTCAATTCCAAGCAGCGAAACAGTAAGTACTCAAGGCATCCAAGAAATAGAATATCAAGATGGAAATACAAGCTTACTCTCACAACAAAATACAGAAGAAATATATCAGTATCCTAAACCCACCGCGGTTCTCCCTTCTCAAGTCCAAAAACAACATCTGCAATCTGATCAAGAAAACAATAATTCCTCTTTCCCACAAAATTCATTTAACTTAAAACCTCATTCACAGTTTTTCCAAGGCGCTTTTAATAATAAAGGACTTAATGTACCCCTATTCCCAAAACCTAACGAGCAAAATGCACCACAATTCAATTCAGATAAAACACAAAATCAAGCTACTGGTTTAAGCTCGCGGCCACAATTTGAACAGCAAAATTTCGCAACTTTACCAAAAAAACCTCAACAATCTTTTGGATCTCAATCTAGACCACAATTACAAGAAATTGGACTTTTTGGTAATAAAGAACAATTGAATCTAAGCTCAGCATCGCATTTTGGGTCAAAACCATTTACAAGTGCATCATCTTTTTCTCAAGGCTTTAACACTCCAACTATACTATCACAAACTGAACAAGATACTTTTTTCAAGCCTACTGAGGAACCTACCACACAAAATACACAATCTGTTTTTAATAACAAAGAAATAACAACTCCACAACAAGAACAATCACCCCAATCTTCTTTTGCTGCATTTAACAAGCCATTTGGATTTAATAGTCAGAAACCATTAAGTCAATTAGGACAACAACATTCATTTTTTTCGATACACCCAGCAATAGACCCTACTTCACAATTGCCATCTGTTACATCAAAATTTGGGAATAAACCGATCTCAGTAGGAACTCAGTTTGGCACATTTAATACGCAAAATAAATTATCTGACATTAATGGACAAAGCTCGTTTACTTCTAAGAAACCGTTCAGTCAATCATCTCCAATTAATTCACAAGAGAGTACACAGTTTAATCAAAATACCTTAAGTAATGAACAGACAACCATGTTTGAACAAGCTGGTGATTCATTTGATAATAAACATTCCACGTTACTTCCTCCATCGACACAATTCCAAACTGGTTCCTTTGATACACAACGTCCTAGTACACAGTTTGGTCAGTTAAGCTTCTCTATTACTTCACTAAAACCATCTAGTCAATCTCAATTTGGAAGTCAGCAAGACATTTCATCATTTGGACAAGGAAGTTTTAATAGTAAAGAATCTAAGCCCTCGCAATTTGATCAATCCACTCAACAATTTGGAACAGATTTATTAAATAAGCTGTCAACACAAATGCCGAGTGCAACTCAAGTACAATATAATGACTACAACGAAGGAACGACTAATACCCAATTTAGCGTACCTTCTAGTTTTAATCAGTTTGTTTCAACAAACCAACCTTCACAGCTTAGTACGCTGTTTACCGGACAACTTGGACAAGACAATGATTCGAAAACCACGACAGGTATTCAATTTTATAATAAGCAGCAAACTATGACATCCAGTGAGCCGTCTACTTTAATTTCAAGCACATTTGAAGTTCAAACCCCCACTCAAAGTTCTGAATTTGAGAATGACTATAGGAAACCCGTTCAAGAGCTTCTAACCCCATCTCGAAAACCAGATACGCCACAATTCCAAGCCAATATACAATTTGGCCAGCAAGGCTTGTTAAATATCCAAAAAGGAAAACCTGCACAATTTACACAGCCATTATTTAACACTCCGAGCTCACAATTTAGCACTGCAAATGAAGACAAAGTAGAATCTGTTACACAGCAAAATAGTTTAGGAACCTTTCCAAGTACACAAGACGGAGCATTTTCAACTTCACAAAATTCTAATCAAAGTAGTGGAGAGATTTATGAATATAACAAACCTAGCACACAATTTGATCAGCAAGGTATATTAAATGTCCAAAAAGAAAAGCCTGCGCAGTTTATAAAGCCTTTATTTAACTCACAATTTACAACAAATGAAGATAGAACAGAAACTGTCACTCAGGAAAATATTTTAACCGGCTTCCAAAGTACTCCAGAAGTTTTATCTTCCACGTTACAAAACGCTGGCCAAAGTAATGGCGAAATTTATGAATATAACAAACCAAATAAACAATTTGGTCAGCAACACTCAATAAGTGGTCAAAGAGAGAATCCTGCACAATTATCCCAGACTACATTTAATTTCGCAAGTTCGCAATTCTCTACAATTGATGATAAATCAGAATCTGTTACCCAGGAAAATATTTTGACAGGGTTGCCAAGCACCCAAGCTTTTTCTTCTACATCAGACAACTCTGATCAAAGAACTGGAGAAATTTACGAATATAACAACCCCGAACAGAGTTTATCAACTTCATCAGAAATTGATGGAACTTCACAATTTGGACAGAAAATACAAAGTACTTCTATCGTGAATAGAGAAAATTTCGTTACAAATCAACAAACTGATAATATCCAGAACAAAAATACGGATGAAAAAACATCTACTATATCCGGAGAAGAAAATGAACAGCCTCGTCCTCAACTAGCTTTCCATAGCGCTTGCTGTGGAGGCTTATTTAAAAAACCTTTAGGATCTAACAACTTGAATCCCTCTTTTAACATATTCAATCAAAATAAGGATTCTATTTCTAATCAAAAACCAAGCCAAGTTGATCAATCGATAGATAAACAGAATATAGAACCGGAAAAAGCCAGTTCCTTTACAGGAGTAGGTGAACAATTTCCTAGTTCACGAAAGCCTCCGAGTTTCGATGAAAAAGGGTATCACTATTGAGTGCCATTAGACATTTCTTATATCGCCATATCGCTCATTTGGTGAAATAAGGAACACATTGCACTTAAAAATACTTAAATAATACAATTTATGCAGGAAGGTTTTTTTTGCTATTAACAAACTTCGATTTTCTATTTAATTTAATATTTCAAAAAGTGCAAAATACGTCCTTGTTGCACGAAATGAGAGATATATAACGTGAATAGTGTTTAGTACATAAGTTTCAAGTGATAAAACTAAAGTAAGATATAAAGTATGCTATGGTAAATTATTTTGTAAATAAAATGGGATTGATGTAATTTTTATAATAAAAATGGTGAATTTAAGGTGGTTTTTTTTTATTTTATCAATAATTGATCAAGTGTTTCTTCGGTTAGTCACTGAATCCCGCATTGTGTTTTAAGACACTCCGTCCCCCACTTACCGATTCGAGACACTTCGTGAATGTCAACAGTGGGTGGATTAACGCCGTACCAGAGCACGAAACTAATAATAATTAAATCCCCCAAAGAGGGAGTTGAAGCAATAACAGAAGCAAAAGAAAATAATATGTTTTCTAAATTTTTCACTATTCTCAGCGTGAAATAACATCTTAACAATTAATAAATTAAAACAGATTGTCCAAAGGTCATGTATTTTTTTCACATGTTACGATTACATTGTAATAAATAACTAAGTAATGATTCATTTTCACATGTCTCTTCCTCTTCTCTGTTCTTTCAATTATTGAAACATATTCCGTTAAAATAAACAATATGATTAGATAATTAATTTTTTCTTATATTTTGAATATCTTTATTTCTCAATAATAAGGTTAAAATTCACATTATTTTTATTATAATTTAAGTTGGGGCTAGGTCGAAACTTAAAATCGCATATCATTTTATAAAATTTTCTGGGATTAGAACTCACAATGAAAAAGGTTCTTTACATATATTAATATATGTTAAGAACCTTTTCAAATATAAATATTAGAGATCGTCTTGGCGCAGGTGCAGAAGCGTGCTACTGTAAACGTGACTCTAGGTTTGATTCCCACTCCGGAGAATGAAACATAAAATATTTTAATTTCCTTACTCTGGTAACGAGGCATACCGTGGAGGTAAGATCCGCTATTCAACACACGATGCCTCAAGAATTTACCGAAAAGTAGGGAATGGATTTGTATTGATAAGAAAGAAGTGTCTTAGTACTAGGTTCCCAGGTTCCCTATGTCTACCCTAACCTAAAATAAATAAATATTAAGTAAACGCAATTTAAAATTATGTAGAGATATAAAACCAAGTATGTAATTACATTATTCAAACACGAATGACACTACTATTCTGTTTGTACCAATTGATACAGTCCTCATTAGAGGTTCTCGTGATATCCTGTACGATTTCGTTCTAACACGACGGCTGGCAGTGGCGTAATTTAACGCTTACTTAGTAATAAAATAAGCAAATATATACAACTAGACGTAGCCCGCAATTTCGCTTGCGTGAAAACGTTTCCGAAGGAATTTTCAAGAAATTCTTTCTTAGTGCTCCCCTTACACTCCCTAATCTACCTCCATGCTAAATTTTAACTTTGTAAGTACAGTAGGTTTGTCTGCGCGTTGTCAGTCAGTCACTTAGTTATGAGTTTTTTTTTTAACTTCACGCTGCATCCCGTTTATGGCAGGATAGGTAGATAGAACCTGGGAACTTTATGTTAAGACACACTGTTCCCATTACCTAAGACTCTTCCGTTCAACACATTCCGCTGCGCTCTGTTGGCATCTGTTGAGTAGCGGAACCAAACGCCGAGCTTTACCTCGTTACCAGAGCAAGGAAATGGAAATATTAAATGTTTTATTTCCTCGAGTGGGAATAGAACTCACAACCTACGCGTTTATAGTCACACGCATGTGCCCCTGCGACACACAACGAGCCTCACCTACATAATACCTGTTATTTTCCCTTAAATTGAATATAGGTAGGTAAATTTCTTTAGCTTTTCTTCAGCTGTACACTAATATATATTAATACCACTTCACCAGCGATGAAGTTGAATATAAAAATTTACTACTAAATGCAAGATAGAATCTTGTCGAAATTACTTATGGCTAAGCTTCAGGGGTAATATGAAATATCTCGTGGCTGAAAATAGTCATCCTGTAATACTTAGCGTCACGCTGTATCCCGCACACAGCTGGGTAGGCAGAGGGAACCTAGTGTCAAGAGTAGTCAAGACACACCGTTCCCCACTTTCCGCCGTGTTCTGGAGACATTGCGTTTTGAATGGTGGAACTTAACGCTGGGCTTTGCCTCGATACCAGAGTGAAGAAATGAAAATATAAGTAAGTAAATATTTCATTTCCTCGAGTGGGAATCGAATCCACGACCAGTCGATTTTACAGTCACACTTTGTGCCTCTTTTTTTATTTTTCTATTTTTTTTTGTAATACTGATATTTACATATTTCCCATTACGAACAGATAGAATGAGCAACAGTATGTCTTTAAATGACCAAATTGATCATATCAATATAAATATAATTTTACTTACTTCGAAAAATGTGGGAATCGCGTTAAAAAAATAAAAAAAAATAAATTATTAAGATTTCACACATGATTAATTTAAATTATAAAATTTAGTCCACAATTATGCAAAAATAATACAAAAACACGCAATATTAGTTTTTTAATATAAAAATATACATTCAATTTAATATTATTTTAAAGACTTCACGCTGTATCCCGCACACAGCAGGGTAGGCAGAGGAAACCTTGTGTTAAGACACTCCGTTCCCCACTTTCTGCCGAATTCTGGAGGCATTGCGTGTTGAGTGGCAGAACTCAACGCCGCGCTTAACCTCGACACCAGAGCGAAGAAATGGAAATATAAATTTAAGTAAATATTTCATCTCCTCGAGTGGGGATCGAACCCACAAACAGTCGGTTTTGCAGTCACACCTCGTGCCGCTGCGCCACGACCGGCCTCATTAATTTATTTTAAAAGCTTGAGAATAAAAAAAGTAATATTATTATAAGCTGTATATTGTTATAAACTTCACATTTTTTATGGATGTTAAGAAATTTAAAAATTAAAAAAATCAGCTTCACGCTGTATCCCGCACACAGCAGGGTAGGCAGAGGGAACCTAGTGTTAAGACACTCCGTTCCCCACTTTCTGCCGAATTCTGGAGGCATTGCGTGTTGAGGGGGGTTAAGAAATTTATATTTATACATTTTTTTGTTGAACGTCCTTCTCTTGAACTACTTGAGTTCAAATTGAAAAAAATATCTTTGGGTCTCAAAGTCCATAAATCGAGGAAACCTGTAGACTATTACGTTAACAATTTTAATTTAATCCACTGTAACTGCAACCAGGGCTGATATGGATACTTAGAATGTGTTCGTAGCTCGTAGTTTCTTCTATTCCGAATCCCAGGGAAAATTTGCAGGAAAAAGCTAATATAATGTAAATTAGAGACTTTTTTATAAAAAATATATTTTTTGCTTCTGTATAATCCTTATACATCAGTCTTCCTTACTATCTAGATAAAACTGTATCTCGCATATAGCAGGCAGGCATTGGGAACATAGTGTTAAAACACTCTAGATCTCTACGCATCACCCAATTTTCGAGAAATTGCATTCAGAGAGGTTAGGATCAACATCGCGATTTGACTTCGTATCTCTCCTCGCCTACTAGAGCGAGGCAATGAAAACAATTTATTCATCAAAGTAGGAATCGAACCCACAACGATATCAGGTGATGCGCCCCTGCGCCATGATGGCGTGGGCCTAAACAGATTTACACTACATTCTTTTCAGCACATTGTGTGGCAGTGCTGATATCATTTTAATCTCATCATTATCATCAAAACAGCATTAGCGATGCGCTATTTCAACTAAACCTTGGATTTCAATTCGGCTCTATATAATACACTTTTATAATAGATAAGTCATCAAAATTTTTTAGCTTATTTAAAAATTATATGATGTTTTCTTTTGGATTATATTCTTTGGGGTTTTTCAAATCTTTCTTAGTCATAATTCAGCAAAAAATAAATCCCGCACACAGCAGGGTAGGCAGTGGGAACCTAGTGTTAAGACACTACGTTCCCCACTTTCTGCCGAATTCTGGAGGCATTGCGTGTTGAGTTGCAGAACTCAACGCCGCGCTTAACCTCGACACCAGAGCGAAGAAATGGAAATATAAATTTAAGTAAATATTTCATCTCCTCGAGTGGGGAGAACCCACAACCAGTCGGTTTTACAGTCACACTTCGTGCCGCTGCGCCATGACTTGCCTCAAAAAATAATACATTTTAAATTTTATATTTGCAATTTGTATATCATGCTGAGACCCAGACCAAAAATTTACGTATTTGAGTCGCGTTTTTTTTTTCATTATTTTGGGGGATACTTTGGAACACATAAGAAAAAATATACAATATTTTAATACTATTATTTTAGTTTAAATTTTAATGAAGTACCTGTAATTTTATAATAGTTCCTTAGTTGTTAAACTACTGTTGTTTTATATTATTTAATATATTTAGCTTGATAGTCTTCGCCTAAATCGGATATTTTTCATATTCTTTATCTTTTATCTCGTGACTACTAGCAGATGATCCCGCTTATATTTTCTTCGCTCGGCTATGACGAGGCATCTTTTGAAAGACTTGGCAAAGACTTAGAGCATAAAAAGACTTGGTGGACAAAACTCAGGAGCTTTCTAGTCTTTGGAGTTGCTACTAAGGCATTAATTTTCCTAAAGCGCTAAAATGTTTTATTCTTAGCATATACCCCACTCTTATAACCATACTATTTCTGACAACACGTTAAATTTCTGCAGCACTAGTATTAACATTAATCAAATCAGCTTCACTAAAGCTTGAACCAGCACACAGCAGGGTAGGTAGAGGGAACCTAGTGTTAAGACACTCCGTTGCCCACTTTCCGCTGAGTTCTGGAGGCATTGTGTGGAGTGGCGGACTCAACGCCGCGCTTTGCCTCAACACCAGAGCGAAGACAAATATTTCATTTCCTCGAGTGGGGAACGAACCCCCAACGACGCCACGACTCGAGCGATCAACGGCTATCTATGAGGACCTCAGTACCTATCCATTTCACTCGTATATGTTCAGCGATTTTTAAAGGTTCAACAGATCGGACTGGTCGGTTTCCAGGAGGCGCGGGTTCGAGTCCCGCTACGTTCAAAATTTTTATACGTTTTCTAAATAAGGTTCAACAGATTTTGGTTGTTTGATATTTTTTAGAAAAAAATATTTTATTTTTGATTCTTAAAGAAATTATCAAAGTAACTCAATAATAAGCCTTTCTATTACTCTTACTAATGTACTTACTTAATAATCTGTATTTTAAATTAAAATACATCCAAATTATTATGTACATACCAAATTATATTTCATAATTCATATCATCCTTATAAGTCACCCTTTCAGTTCAGTGGAAAGGTCATCGTAGAAATTACATTAACATATTGACACGTGGTCACGAGTTCGTGTTCCGCTTGACCTAACGAATTTTTAAACGTCACGAAATAAAAACAAATAACAATATTGCGTTACAATTTTAGCATATTGGTAGAGGTGCCAAAATATGAAAATATATTTTTTACTAGAGAGGTCGTCGTGGTGCAGTGAGGCAAGCGTGGTTTACAGTTGGTAAACGAGACGGTTCTGGGTTAGATTCCTACTCGTGTAATTGAAATATTTAATATTTGCGTTTCCTCGCTCTGGTAAAGGAAGCAAAACGCGTAGTTCCACCACACAACACGCAATGCCTAAAGCATTCGGCAGAACGTGGGGCACAGTTTTGTTTTTCTAGCGTCAGCAGAGAGGGAATCTTTGAACTTAGTGTTAAGACACTCCGTCCCCATTAAGTGTCTTAATGGGGACGGAGTGTACCCATTAAGACACTTCCATTCTCCATTTTCTGTCGAATTCTGGAAGCGAGTTAGGCGGCGGAGGTCAACGTCGTGCTTTGCCTTATTATGATAATATTAAATATTTCCTTTATTCTAGTGCGAGTCTAACCCACCCCCAGACGAATCCATATGTCGCGTTTATAGTCCCATATTTGTCCCTCGCCACGACTGGCCTCAAAAATGTTTATATGCATATTTATTGTATTCTCAAATTACTCATACACTATTATTTTCGTTTATAATACAATTTTACGTTGTTGTAAATCGTTTTATAGGTGTAGCAAAATTTTTATATAATATGTATCTGATATAATTCTTGCGTAGGATTTGTATATCAATTTCCTCAGAGTAGAAATAGAGCTAACAGTAATTAATGGTTTAAGAAACTAAAAAACACAGAAAGAAGAAGAGAAGAAGTTTTGAACAGAATGCATTAATTAAAACGAATGTAACGAGCACAAACTCGATATGTTTACTAGGAGGTAGTCCATGGATCTTCTGGTCGTCATCTTCCAATTCCAACATCAGATCCGCTCGTTGGTACCATAATATAGTATTATCATCTAATCTATACTCGATTCACGAAGGCATGAGATAAAAGGTAAACATGTGAAAAAAAAGGTTCTTTTACATGACAGGTTTGATGGAGTTATTATATTAATTAAAAAATATATATTTTAAGTATTAATTCGCTAATTACACTGTAAATAGCTATAAAATTTATTATAATATTATCTTATAATTGAAATAGAATATCAGTAAAGCGGGGAAGTTGTTTTTTTTTAAGTAAGAAACTGAAAAGTTTTGTAGTATTTTAAATTATTTTCTGGTTGTTCTGTTTTTGTTATATTTTGTATTGTTTTTGTTATTTAGATATTTATATACTAGTACTTTAGAACATGAGTTAACCTGGACCAAGCAACGCTTGAACTTTGACATGAATAATAAAAGCTTTAAATTAAATTAAATTAACTTCACGCTGTATCCCGCACACAGCAGGGTAGGCAGAGGGAACCTAGTGTTAAGACACTCCGTTCCCCACTTTCTGCCGAATTCTGGAGGCATTGCGTGTTGAGTGGCAGAACTCAACGCCGCGCTTAACCTCGACACCAGAGCGAAGAAATGGAAATATAAATTTAAGTAAATATTTCATCTCTTCGAGTGGGGATCGAACCCACAACCAGTCGGTTCTGCAGTCACACCTCGTGCCGCTGCGCCACGACCGGCCTCATAAAAGCTTTAAGCTACCTAAAATTAAATTGTTACTAGCCGATGCAATAAAAAATACAACAGTAGAAGCTTGGCAAAGCTGCATTGACCATGTGATAAAAGAAGAGCAAAAGATGAAAAAAAATTGTTCATTTAATATATAATAGTGAACCGTTTTGTCATTAATCTTGATGACAGTTCCTCAATATCCTCCGATTTCTGATAAATAATTGAATAATAAATATATTAAGTTTTATTATCCTAATAGTCAAGTAACTTTTAGTACAACTTGTACATTTTCATTTTATTATTTTGCTATTCTTATTTTATACAAAGATATTTAATATATAACATTCAAACACAACAAGCAATAATACTGTATATAGAAAACTCCAAGTTAAATAAATTAAATACAAATAAAAAAATACAATAAAGTTTGAGAAACAGAATTTTTTTGTTTACATTTTGTCTCATGCCATAATGAATCGAGTATACGTATACTTGCCAAATTTCATAATGATACAACAATCAAAAGTGCGTGTACCTTCACACCGATCCCACGCACCGCACATCTTTCGAGACATTGCTTTTAGAGTGGCGGAACTCAAAAAAATAAATATTTTAATTTTTCCGCTCTGGTGAACAACGAAAGACGCGGCGTTGAATTCCGACGTTCAAGTTACTTCTGTCTTTTTTTTGGAAACACTACATAAAATTAATAAAGACATACACTATAAAAACACACACAACGAATATTACGAAACGAAAAACAAAATAATTTTATTATATCGTACGTACATTGTTTACGGTAAATAACTATTAGTTGTAAAGCCTATGCTATTTCGCAGTCATGATATTGTAATAAAATAACGGGGTAACGAGTTCAATGTTAAGAGCAAGGTTTTGTATTTCTTTTTAAAATTTTACATGAAGGAGGAGTGAGTGGTAAGAGAGATAGGGGGAGACTTTGGTTAACCTTCGAGAGCACAATATCGATGATAGTGGAGGAAGGTGATAAACCCCATGAGGACCCTCCAGAGGCCAAGTATGAAGAGGTTGATGACAGTGGACGAGGCAGAGAGGTATGTAGCAGCGTTTGGCGTTCCAATCTCTCTGGCTAAACCTCTAGAGATACAGCGTGAAACTAAAAAAAAGAGTAGATGAAGCCGCATAGTATATAGTGGGACGTGCAAAAATAAACTAGTGTTAAGGCACTACGCTTTAATTTTAATTAAAAACAAGAGGAAACTCTTATTTTTGATTCATGTGTTCTCGTATAGGGAACACAGTTAAGCTAGTGGTATAAACGATTCATATTCATTTCATTCATTCCCCACTTTCCGCAATTTTTTTGAGATATTACGTGTTCAGTGGAACTCAACGCCACGCTTTGTCTTGTCATTAGAGGGAAAAAAATTAATAAAGGTCATTTTCTCGGGTGGAAATCGAATCCACAATCATCACACTAGTTGTCGCTCCTCCACTGCATCAAATGTTCTTTTTTATAATTTTCAGACTATATTAGAAACATTGTATGGCGAAACTTATCGCTATACTTTGTCTTTTTTATTTTTTGAGTGAAGAATCAAAAATATTATTTTTTTAAATTAACATTGAAAAGTAACCTACATCCATTGCGTGTACATGTTTCGTAACTGTGCCATGATGGTGTTTGCCAATTGTTTTACTATAATAACCGGAAGTGGCATGATGGGTCAAACTTCACATGTCACAATAAATTAAATGTCAAATTATTTAAGAAATTTGCGATTAAATTTTGACATTTTTTTCTTAAGGGAAACGGAGTGTCTTATCACTAGGTTTTATGAGTATATAAGTTTGAAAAGGTTGTTATGTTTTTTATCATCATGGGATACACCACATACACCAGAGAAGGAAGAGGGCCCCTAATGTTAGGATTCTCTGTTCCGTACTATCCGCCCAATTTTTGAAACATTTCGTTTCAAGTGGCGGAACTCAACGTCGCGCTTTTACCAAAGCTAGAAAATGAAAGTAAGTCGTTCGCCTGAGTCGGAATCGAACCCACAAACGTCATACTTGCAGTGTACCGCTGCACCACGATGACCTTAAATACCTTATTAAAATACAATTATAATATAAAATTATAAACATATTATACACAATTTAAAATTATATTTTATTTTAACAACAAGCAAGGCCGTACATTAGAATCAAAATATAAAAATTCCTTAACTAACTATAAGCACATCTGTAAGTGTGTTAATTTGCATAAAAATTACAAAATTTTAAATTAAATATATTATAATATAATGCAAAAAAATATTTCAACGACACTTTTTTTTATAAAGTTATTATTGTTTTATATTATTCTGAAATAGGCATTTTCAATTTGCAAACATTAAGATTCCACTCTACAATAATCACATTTCGCTCAATATTCGAAGCGTTGTATTGGTAGCGGAACTCAACGCCGCGCAGAGCTGAGAAATGGAACAAGTGGGGTTAAACCAGCGTTGCCAGACGTCTCGATTTTGGCGGGACGTCCCAATATTGGCCAGACATGGTCCCACTTTTAGTGAATTATTCCACGCACTTAGAAAATTCTTTATCAGTAACTTTGTTTTTTGTAATAAGTTACTAAGCATTTCAGAGATAAATGTCCCACTTTTCCCCTTGGAAAAATCTGGCAATGCTGGGTTAAACCCACAACCACACACATTCCCATTAAAGTAGGCACGAAGTCTCTATCTTGAGGCAAGTCGTGGCGCAGGGGCACAAAGTGTGACTGTAAAGTCGACTGGTTGTGGGTTCGATCCCCACTCGAGGAAATGAAATATTTATTTACATTTATATTTTCATTTCTTCGCTCTAGTGTCGAGGCAAAGCGCGGCGTTGAGTTCCGCCACTCAACACGCAATGCCTCCAGAACTCGACGAAAAGTGGGGAACGGAGTGTCTCAACACTAGGTTCCCTCTGCCTCCCGTGTGTGCGTGCCTCCCTCTGTACAGCGTGAAGCTGATTTGTTTATTTTTTACTTACGAAGTATCTTAGATTCCATGTTGCATTAAAATTTTACCAGCATGTATGTGAACGTTAACACTTAAAACTATTCTTTGAAACTCAAAGGAGTAAAATTTATTACTTCACAATACAAAATATGCGAACAGAAGAGACTGAAACATTCTATTGTACTCAGGTCGTTCACAATATAGTGTCAAATGGCAAAATATATGCCAAAATATTTATTATTTCATAAAGATTTTAGAGCTAAATCGTATACATATCTAGTTAAAAACAATCTAGCTGAATTATAAAGAAAATATATAATATTTTTATAGGTCAAGGTATGTTTTATTATAATAATTTCACTCATTTTGTACATCATTGAGGTCAGTCGTGACACAAGGGCACCAGAGTGTGATTGTGAACGGGACAGGTTTTGAGTTCGATTCTCTTTGAGATTAATTAAATATTGAAATCTTTTCATTTTTGAGTTCCGCTACTCAACACGCAATGCGTTCAGAATTTGGCGGAAAGTTGGAAACGGAAGTGTCTTAATGGAAACGGAGTGTCTTATCACTAGGTTGGCTGCCTACCCTGCTGTGAGGAGTACAGTAGGATTGAATCCACAACCATCATATTTCAATTAAAACATTACGCTCCACGAATATGAACCACAATCTATGTATCTGTGTATGCAAAATGAATATGTAAAAAAAATAAATAGATATGATTATAATAATTTTAATTATTATTGTTAATTTGTAAATTCTTTATATTATTATTATTATTATTATTATAAGTGTTACAGTCGCCCGTTAAACTTTAATGTTATTTTTTTTTATGTTTTGTGAAATACACGTCGTTGTGGCGGAGCGGACAGCGACAGTTGTAAGTTCGATGCCTACTCGAGGCAATGAACTATTTATTTTGTAGCATCGATAACAAGATAAATCTCGGATTTTATTCCCGTCATTCAACACAAAATTTCCCGAAAATTTAACTGTTTTTGCCTATAAGTAAGTATACATACATATTTGGTTAATGATATCGCAATGTTATTGAGTCGTTTCCAAATAAACTTACCCACCAAACTTCTCGTGGAAAAAAAAATCGACCAAAAAGAAGATATAAGAAAGAAATCGGTTATTGGTGTCATGCTGGATTGTGCGCGTGTTCGGCCTGAGTGGCCTGAAAAAAAACAAAAGTTCTCTATTAATAAGGAAAAGAAACATTCTTTTAAGCTGAAGACAAAGTGTTTTAGGTACAATTACCACTTTGGATAATGGCGGATAGTAGAGAAGAGAGTGCTTTGACACTAGTTTCTTCTTGCCTAAATCTTCTTGCCTTGTAAATCCGTCTGGTTGTGGGTTCCATCACCGCTCGAGGAGACGAAATATATATTTAAATTTATATTTTCATTTCTTCGCTCTGGTGCCGAGGCAAAGCACGGCGTTCTGTTCCGCCAATCAACGCGTAATGCCTCCAGAATCCGGCATAAATTAGGGAACGGAGTGTCTTAACACAAGGTTCCCTCTGCCTACCCTGCTATGTACGGGATACAGCGTGAAGCTGATTTATTTATTTTTTATCAAAGGATTTGAACACAACTATTTATTAAAATAAAAATCTAATTACGAACACGCCATAAGATTCAAAATCTTCTTGCAAAGTTTTAAAACAAGGCTAATGAATGGTTATTATCAAATTGTTTAACGCAATATTTTTTTTTTATAATATACTTATATATCAAATAATTACAGCCTTTAGGCACCTTGAGATATTGATATGTTACTTAACCGATAGTTATTAGGGAGTTTGCTCACGAATCTGTTTTCGTAGTATATATGTTTAGAGTTTTTAAAGATTTTTTTTAGATTATGTACTGTATCCCGCAAGCAGGATAGCCAAAGGGAACTCGAGAAGCTAGTATTAAGATACTTCGTTCCCATTAACGCCCAATATTAATAACCTATCTCCAACGTCAATCTTAGATTGTTTCATATATCTATCCAATCTCTAGATTGGATAGATATATGAAACAATTAAGATTGACGATTAATATTGGGCGTAAGACAGTTTCGTTTAACGCTTTTTGAAATTAAAAAAAGATACTTTATTATAGATTTAGAATAAAATAAGGGCAGTTTTAGAATAATAAATAATTACATACAATTTATAGTCGCTATGAAACCTTACCTATATCGTCTATTTACGTCTGTTATAGGAATTTCATTACCAAAGCTACCTAAGCTATTCTTATAAATAGCTTAATTTTTAATTTTTTATCGAAACAAAAAGAAATGATTACAAAGCGGAGATCAACGCCGTAATTTGTCAAGTTCAACTAAAGAAAAGACTCAATAATTAAAATAAATTAAGATTTGAATCTGTAACTATAACGTGAAACATATATCAATTGTACTATGAGGGTATTTAAGAATGATAGAGTAATAAATATATCGCCCGAGGGACCTTTGTTCTAAAACAAAAGATTACACTGTAAAATTGACACGCAATTGTGCTTAAGTACCGTTTAATGTTATATGATTATTTTTTTTAGCTTAACGCTATATTCTGCACATAACAGAGTAGACAGAGGGAACCTGGGAACCTAATGTTAAGACACTCCGTTCAAATTAAAATTCTTCTGTCTCCCTCTTTCTCAACGTCGGAACTGGTGGAATTCAACGTTGCGCTTTGCCTCAATATCAGAGAGAGGAATTGAAAATATTAAATATTTCGTATCCTCGAGTGGGAATCGACCCCACAATCTGCCGCGTTTATAGTCGCACGCTTGTACCCCTGCGCCACGATTGGCCTTATATAGTATTGTATATTAATACATTTCAATTTTTACGCTTCTCTCGCATATGTGTTGGAAAAAGCATAATGTTAAATCACTCCGTTCTTCGCTCTCCGCCCTGATTATCGTCATTAAGTGACGGAACCCAACACCATGTTTTTGCTACAAGAGCTGATGAATAAAAAAATTGGTATTGTAATTAACTTCTTGACCGGAATTTAACTCACAATCATCATTTCTAAAGTTAGATACCGTAGCATCAAGAGGTACCTCACTTTTCGTCTGAATTGGCGGAGAATATCCCACAAAGTGGCGTGTCACTGTATTCTTTAACCTAAAAATTTTAAGATAAAAAATAATTTAAAATTTAATATTTATAAATAAACGAAAGTGTAGTGGAACGTCAATCAAAACAGTTACGTACCATACTGTATTTAAATGTTGTAAAATGTAATATCTCAATTTAAGTTGCCTAATTAAATCGTGATTCAATGTGATGTGAAGATTTGAAAATTTTAAAAGAAAAATATTATTTATTAATGAATATTGTAGATATTTAGAATGTGGTTTGAGAACTTACTTATACATATTATGAGTTTTCCTTTTTTATTTTCTCCCATTTTAAGGAACACATTACATTGCCAATTTTTCTTTTCACGCTTTATCCTGCATAAAGAAGTGTAGGCAGAACCTAGTTAAGATACACTGTTTCCCACGCACTATCTGATTTTCGAGACATTGCGTATTGAGTGGCGGAATTTAACGCCGCGCTTTGCCTCGTCACCAGAGCGAGTAAATAAAAATATTAAATATTTCATAATCCCAAGTGGAAATAGAATCCGCAATCTGTCACGTTTACAGTCCCACGCTTGTGCCCCTGCGCAACGAAGGCATCGGCCTCGATATACATAAAAAAAATATAACTAGAAATTCTAAATTTCTTTCTAAAATAAAAAAAGTCTGTTCAGTCTCTTTCAGTCTAGTTCTTAAAGTCTCTTTCAGTCTAAAATAAAAAAAATATACCAATAATCATTGAACAGATCACAATAATTAGTATATCGACAAAATCGATCAAATGTTAAGCAACAAGCACACAAGCGCATCTTCTCCACTCACGAGTCAAAGGTTACCGAGTGCCAATGTGAGGTGAACGAATTCTATATAAATATAGGATGAAACTTCTCAAGCACATTCAGTTTTCATACCTTGGAACATATACAGCTTTGAAATGAAGCTGGTAATATATTATCATATACATATAATTTTTTTATTTTTATATTATATTATATTTGTAGTTTTACATTTAATATACTTAGGTTTTAGATAAAATTATTTATATATATAAGGAATTGTTGCACTTTTCCTGATACGTTAAGAACGCAGTTTAATAATACGCCTATAAATATAATTTTATTATAGCTAAGTAATTTTTTTTTTCAGCTCATAATCCTATCAATTGTAGCCTGCACTTATGCAGATAAGTTAGATAGGACGTACCTTCCACCACCTAATGCTGGATCTGCCGGTGGGAGTCCTGGCTCCTTGATTGCTCCAGGTTTTCAATCAGCCTCATCTTCAAGCCCATCTGGATCTGCTAACTTTGGGGCACGAGCACCTACAAATATCAATCAAGGAAGCTCTAATGGACCAGCCCAGAATGGGCAAGGATTCGGGCCAACAGGATTTGGTAGGCCTTCTGGATCTAGCAACTTCGATTCTTCAAATGTAGGCCAGGACCGTTTACCTTTGGGTCCACAACCTGGATTTTCAGGCAGCTCAGCCCCTAATCAAGGTTTTCAGAGTAAGCCTGGGCAAGGTCAGCAATTGAGCTATGGTCAATCAGGTGTGGGCTCACAAGGAATTGGATTTGATGTTTCTAAAAGTGTACCCTCATTTGGACCTACATTAAGTGGAGATGGATCGTCTCAAGGCTCTAGACAGCCTAGTGGTAGTCAACCCAGTTCTTACAACCAAGGACATGGCTTTGGGCAGTCTAATGCTTATGCAGTTCCACAACCTGAACGTCCTCAAGCAAGTGCCGATAGAAATGCTGAAATTTTGAAATATGACAGTGAGAATGATGGCGAATCTTATAACTACAGTTATGAAACCTCCAACGGCATATCTGCTGAAGAGTCTGGTGTGGCTACTAATGGCGTAAGAGCACAAGGTGGATATGCTTATACTGGTGATGATGGTTATCAATATTCCGTAACTTATACAGCTGACGAAAATGGCTATCAACCCCAGGGAGAGCATTTACCCACTCCTCATCCTATTCCGGAAGAAATTTTAAAGTCTATTGAAGAGAATGCAAAGGCAGCGGCCGCTGGAACTCAAGAAGGTTAGTACACTATTTAAAACTTAATTTAGTATGTGCATAAAATGTAGTTTTACAGTAATTATAATTATATTTATAAGGTAAATTTATGAATATAACTTGCTCAAATTGTACACGAGTGTTTTATACTACAGTTACTTACTTTATTTTACATTTTAAAGAAATAGTTTATTTTTAAGAAATTATTAACAATTTAAAATTTTAACATCTCTGTCATTTCTAAAAAATATATGAAAATTGTTAATTTTCTTTTACCAATTTCAGGCGCTTACAAACCAGAAGAGTATGAATCTGAAGATTCTTTAGAGCAATATAAAGCTGGACAATCAGCTTACAACCGCCCACAAGGCCAAGGCCAAGGTATTGGAATCAATCAACCTCAGAGTATTAACATTTTAGGAAGTCAAGGTATATCTGGGCAAGGCTATGGACAGGCGCAATCAAGCCAAGCACCTAACCAATTTTCTTCTGGCCAAAATGGTTTCAAGGAGCCAAGCAACCAGTTCCAACAAAACTTTGACAACCAAAATCAAGTACCGCAAGGTCAACGCAAAGACTTTTCTGGACAAAACCTTGGACAAAATGCTCAAGGTGCTCCAAAAAATGGATACCAATACAATCAACCACAAAATGGATTTAGTTCTTCGTCACCAGTAGGACAACGTCCATCAATACAAAAACGTCCCCAAATAGCTCCTCAAGGGCCATCAAGCTTTGCTCCAAGTTCGTCTCAAGATTCTGGATTAAGTGGACAAGGTAATTTCGGATTATCATCTAACAGTCGTTCTGATGGTTCAAATTTCCAGGGCACTCAAAATCAACCGAGCTTTGATAAGTCTCGGCCTTCATATCAACAGCCAGGCAATCAAGGTGGCGTATCAGCTCAAGGACAACAGCCATCATTTGGCCCTAACCAAGCTGTGTCCGCTGGAGTTACTAAGCCTGGACAACAATCCTCATTTGGATTAAACCAGCCTTCATTTGGAGCAGGTGGAATTGCTAATCAAGGACAACAAGCTCCATTTAGATCCACGCAGTCTTCTCTTGGATCCTCCCAACCTTCATTTGGACCTCAAAAACAATCGATTAGCTCCAATGGTGCCTCTGACCAAGGATATCAATATGGATTGAAAGCAAATCAGCCTGCGTTTAGTAGTGGCAATCAAATTAGACCAGGCTCTCAACCATTTGGAAATAAACCAAGTGTAAATGGAGGATCTAGTCAAAGCCCTTCCCTAGTTCCTGGAGCACAAAATGGATTTTCCGGTGCAGGTGCCCGCCCACAATATCAACAAAATGGAAATCAGCCATCTTTTGGTTCTAACAATCTTAATCAAGGATCACAATCTGGAGTTAAAGATTTTGAGCAGAGTGGTGCTCAACCTGGATTAAGAGGCCCTCAACCTGGGCAGCAGCCGCAATATCAACCTGGTCAACAGCCTTCATTTGGTCCATCATCATCATCAAATGGTAGACCAAGCCAAGCTGGTCCTGCAGCCGGATCTCAATTCGGAGGTCCTCGTCAGCCACCCAGCTTCAGTCCAC
The DNA here is from genome assembly GCA_013403705.1 of Heliconius hermathena. Taxonomy (NCBI): domain Eukaryota; kingdom Metazoa; phylum Arthropoda; class Insecta; order Lepidoptera; family Nymphalidae; genus Heliconius; species Heliconius hermathena. The sequence continues at coordinate 91,929 of JAAIXJ010000183.1, forward strand.
AGGAAGGCTACAAATACTAGACCAAAGTTAGCTAGATCAAATTCCTAGGGATATAAATCGGCATATTTTTTTTCTAGTTATGAAAACTCAGCATAAGAAAAAATACATAAAAATATAATTTTGTACATATAGAAGATATTGTATAAAAACGATGAACTAAATCACTGTGTGATTAAAGCGAAGTGAATAAATGTTAGCAAAATGTACACTTTTCTTTTATTTCTTCATATAAATCATTCCCACGGTTAAATAACATTATGACAATAATAGCTATTGAGTTAGAACAAAATTGAGTAATTATCTAATTATTTGCTACTTAGAGGTTAAGAGGCTAACCTAACCTTTATTGATATAAAGTAGCATAAGAGGTCAGTCATGGCACAATATATGCCTCTATACGCGACTGGTTGTAGGTTCGAGCCTCAAGAAAACGAATTATTTATTTAAATTTATATTTTCGTTTCTTCGCTCCGGTGTCGAGGCAAACCGCGGCATTGAGTTCCGCCAGTCAACACAAGCCTACAGAATTCGGCAGAAAGTAGGAAACGGAGTGTCTTAACACTATGTTACCTTTGAATAGCGTGAAGTTGATTTTTTTACATAAGTAATTTCTTTATATAACAAAATTTAGGACCTATAAAAAATATTTGTTGTGTTTCGACATTTAAAGGTCAAAAACAATCGTTCATTTATAGGTACATACGAGTATGTGTAAAAAAATAGAAAAGGAGCAAAAAAATAGTTGAGCATGATTTTTTTTTCTTTTTATTTTTTCGTCAACAGTCGGGAGCCCAAATGAGTCCCCCGCTTAAATTGAAAATGGGTCCCCCATTAAAATTAAAAAAAAATAATAGGTTGAAGAAAAGGTCCCAATTGATTTTCATTTTCTTTTGTTTTAATTTCACACTTTTCAATTTGATTTATTAGCTACGTTATTAAGATTATAGAAGGAAAAATATAAAATTTTATTATATCATTATCATTTCCTTTTTTTAACTTCACGCGACAAGTCGTGGGTACGATTCCCATTCAGGAGGAGTTTCATCGTTCTGGTAATGAGGCAAAACGCGGCGTTGAGTTGCACCAGTCAACTTGCAATTAACTTTACAATTCGGTGGAAACAGAAAAAAGTCTTAACATTAGGTTCCCTCCCAGATTCCCCCCTCTAATAAATAAAAACAATCACAAATAAAAATCCTGTCATAAATAATAAGAAAGTAAAGGTTCAAATTTTAAAGCTTCTCGCAGTATCCCTAGAGGGGAAGGGTTCTTAGTGCTAAGACACTCATTTTCCAACTTTATTTTTTATTTCTTTATTTTTTAGGTGAAACACAACTTAACTTATAAAATATTTTTTTTACACAAATCAATTCAGATTCCACTGACTAAATATTCGATTTATGTAAATACAAAAGAAAAAAATATACGTAAATAAGATGGTCTAAATAAAAACTACTACTAAAATATCGTCGCCTAATAACTAATTAGAGTTAAACAACTTACGCAGCGTAACACCTAGCTTTGTCTCGTTACCATCTTGAGGAAAAGAAAAGAAAATTGTGGGAGACCACAACTGAAAATCGAACCCACAACTATCTCATACTACCAAACGATGTTCTACAGAGCTACGACGACCTCAAACATTTAACTTAGAATGTTCATACAATATTCTCTACCTATCGTACAAAAACAAAGAAATCATCAAAATACTATCGAACATTAATCAACAACAGGATAAGCGCGGCGTTGAGTTCTGCCACTCAACACGCAATACCGCTAGATTTCAGCAGAAAGTGGGAAACGTGGGGAATGGAGTGTCTTAACACTAGGTTCCCTCTGCCTACCCTGCAGTGTGCGGGATACAGCGTGAAGCTGATTTATCTATTTATTTAGTTTACTATCGAACATTATATCTAAATTATAGACCAATTGCCTAATCTGTATCTCGTGTCTGAAATCTAGACCCAGTTTCTATTTAGGCAAAGTCATCCTTCACATTAAGGTTTTGTAAACTGAGTGACATGGATGACCCGTACTCGTTACCGGTCGTAGAAAATAGCATTACATATAGATTGGTTGAGTTAAATTTTGTATTAATTTAGTTTTTTTTTTGTACATATAAGTGATTTTGAATATTATGAATACGCTAGGCTAGGAGGCCGACGCAAAGCAACAGTAGCGGGTTCGATTATCAATCGGAGGAAAGATTTCTTCGCTTTGGTAAGAAGCACGGCGTTAAGTCTTGAAATTTACGCGGAATTTGGAACGTAGTATCGGAATAAGTACTGTTTCCTCTGCCTATCTTACTATGCGAAAAAATTGTGAAACTGCTTTTTTTAATCATAATATGTTATCGCAATGAGGGTGTAATGTCTAACGGGAACTGGGTTCAATTTCTACTCTTGATAAAAGTATTATATAAGTTTTTTGTATAGTTGCGAGTGCTTTCACGTAGCTTTTTAGTTTATAAAGCATTTGCTTATTGCTTTGCTCTAAATGTTATTTAAGCATAATTTTCTAAGAAGAAGAAATTAAAACAATCTGTATCCCTATATATCGCTATTAATTTATGGAGACATTGTGCGCTCAGTGGCGAAACACAACACTGCTCTTTGCCTTAATTACCAGAGTCAGAAATTGAAAATAATTCCTTTCTTTATTGAGAAAAGAACCCACACTCATAGCGTTCACATTCCAACACTGCGCCACGACGGCCAAAATGTTATTTAACTATACATTTCTAAGAACCATATTAAAATATCATTTTCGAGTAGGTATATTAGTTTCAAGTTAGAATTATTGACGTGCTCACTCGTTGCCTGTCAAGCGGATGCAACCGATCTAAAGAGGTCATAGCAGCTAGTATACTAAAGTGATTTGCACACAACTGAAATAATTTTTGAAGAAATTATATTTGGAAATGTAAAAAAATGATTTTAGGGTTCCGAACCTTTTAAGGAAAAAAGATAACTTCGCTGTCCAACCGTGTGTGACAAACACACGGTGTCTGTCAGTCTGTCTATCAAGAGCCTTTATCTGAGGAACACTTATATTGGAGATATCGAGCTTAAATTCAAACCATATACTTAGATCTACGGCTTCATGATTTCCTGAAAGGAATATCTATATATATTTCTACATTGACTTAAAAAAAGATATGACATTATAATAGGAATCAATATTAATAAGGTTCTTCCGGTTGACTTAGAATTATAAAATTTAGCAGCTAGCATCTACAGGTAGCACTAGTTCAGAAGAATATCTGAAACCTATACTTTTGTGGTCAATCCTAAAAAATAATAGCCTTAAAAGGTGGGCAAAATTTGGTATTAAAGCCGCCAATTCAGGTAGGTATCGGATAAAAGGGCTCTGGCTAAGTTAAGTTTAATTTCAGAAAAAGCTCGAGACCTCCAACTTTTGTACGGAACACTCGGGTGAGCACGAATCGGGCTTGTCCTGTCTTTTTATATTGCAACAGCGTATAATAAAAGAAATAATTTTACTGCTTATCAGCAGTTTATCAAAGATTTAAACAAAATAAAACGCAAAAACTATTCTCTAAAAATTTATTATTTACAGATTCGATCCTACTATGGAAATGATATTAAAAATAAGGGGGGGAGAGAGGCAGATGTGGGTTGGTTCGATTACCACCCAGGGAACTGAAGGAGTACCTTTATTTCTTCATTCTGGTAACAAGACAAAGCGCGGCGTTAAGTCCACTCAACACGCAATGCCTGAACTCGTAATCAAATTGGGTAAAATATGGATTGCTTAACACTACCCTGTTATACGAGAAAAAAACGTAAAGTTATTTATTTTTATATGTTATTTTTAAATTTTATACAGCCACTAATGTGTACCTTACATATTTAAAGGACCAATTAAAAACATCTAATCAATAGTTTTTACTACTATACACTTAAGGTTTATTATCGCTTAAACCAACACTCGAATATAGCCAGGAAAGGTGGTCACGATTCACCAAAGCATGGAAAATGTAAAGTTTTCAAATGTCGCGTGTCGTTGTTAGTTTGTAGTTTAGGAGGTATTGTTTAAATAGGAGAAATATTTGACTTAATCTAGTTCTTATCAGCTTCATGCTGTATCCCGTACACATCAGGGTAGGCAGAGGGAACCTAGTGTTAAGACACTCCATTCCCCACTTTCTGCCGGATTTTGGAGGCATTGCGTGCTGAGTGGCAGAACTCAACGCTGCGCTTTAATTACTAATTTACTTAGAATATTTTTATTTTTTGATTTTAATATTTAATATATTATTTTTTGCTTCACGCTGTATCACGTACACAGCAGGGTAGGCAGACGCGCGACAGGTTGCAGGTCGATTACTAATTGAGGAAACGAAATATCTAATATTAAAAATTGCCTCCAGAAATCATTCGAAAGTTAGAAATGGAAACGTCTCAACACTACCTACCCTGTTGTGTGATACAGCTTGACGCTAAAGAAATACTCGCTTTGGTAACAAGATAAAGCGTGACTTAACACGCAATGATTCCAAAACTCCGGAAAGTGGGGAACGGAGTGTCTTAACACTAGGGTCTCTGTGTCTATCCTGCTGTGTGCGGGATACAGCGTGAAGCTAATTTATTTTTATAAAGCGTGACGTTGAGTTTCACTGAACACAAATTACCTCCAGAATTCGCCCAAATATTGGGAACAAAAGTGTCTTAAAAATGAGGGATACAGCGGGAAGCTACAAAAAATATATATTAAACCCCACACAAACAAAGAAGCAGACGACGACTCGTAAAAACATATTAAAAAAATGTAGCGTCCTTGTACACTTCAGATTAGCCAGGCCAATTAACTTCACTATAAAATACATCACGTAGATCAAAGCAACTGGAACATTTATTTAATGAACTCTCATTTCGTTAGTTACCTCCTATATGTATGTATGTATGTATGTTTGTATGTATGTATGTATGTTTGTATGTATGTATGTATGTATGTATGTATGTATGTATGTATGTATGTATGTATGTATGTTTGTATGTATGTATGTATGTATGTATGTATGTATGTGTGTTAAGTACAATATTTTGAAATGGTTATCTTAAATTACTATGTCGAAATAACATTTGAGTAAGGTGCATCGTGCGAAACTGTCATAATGGTGTAGTTTTAGAGATCTGTCTTAATTTAGAATACAGACATACATACATACGTCTACATGCTTTCTACGAGTTGGTCGTGGGTTTGAATTTTATTTGGGGCAAAAGTTTTTATGTACTAATTTTAATATAATTATGACGCTATCGAGGCGTAAGGCGTAAGGCGTAAACGTCTGCGTAAGGCGTCGGCGTAAGGCGTAAACGTCTGACTGTACACGCGACGGTTACATATTCGATTACCACTGGTTGGATTGAATTATTTTCATTTACGCCCAATATTAATAATCTATCTTCTACGTCTGTCTTCGATTGTTCCATATATCTTACCAATCTCTAGATTGGATAGATATATGGAACAATCGAAGATTGACGTAGGAGATAGATTATTAATATTGGGCGTTAGTTAGCTCTGATAACAAGACAAAGTGCGGCGTTATGTTCCGCCACACAACATTGTAGGCAGTGGTAGAAAATGGAGAAAGGGGTATTCTAGCATTAGACTCTACGTTTAAACTTCAAATACTGTTAAAAACATTATTAGAGTGTTTCTATATTAAAATATAATTAATTGTAAAATGTGAAACAACTGACTCTTTCAAGAATTGGATACGAGAGAAGTAGCAATATAAACAAGAAAACATTTATATGTATTTTTACTTTCGTTATCCATTTTCAGCTGAATTATGGAGGTATGTGTATTGTGTGGCGAAACTTAACGCCGCGCTTTGTTTCGAAAATATTAAATAAGTCGTTTTTTTCTACAAATTACCGCGTTTATAGTCCCCCTGCGCCACAGCTGGCTCTCTTTTTGTTTCATAATATGTATTTTTTACTTTCTTTACATAAAAGGCTATTTGTTATTTTATAATTGACTGCATTATTTCACTGAATGTAATTTCGACTTTTGACATAAATGATAAATTTGAAGCCGTCGTGGCTCAGAGGCACAAGAGTGTGGCTGTAACGCGACGGTTGTGGGTTCGATCCCCACTCGAGGAAATATTTATTTAAATTTATATTTCCATTTCTTCGTTCTAGTGTCGAGGCAAAAGTGCGGCGTTGAGTTCCCCCACTCAACACGCAATGACTCCAAAATTCGGCGAAAAAACTAGTATAATATAATTAGGCAATTGAAAAAAAAGCAAGTATTTTATAGCAATAGTTTTATACTGTGTAAAAAATAGGTTACCAATAACAGAGTTATTATTATTATTATTGAGTTATTATATTACTTTTTTAAGCCCCGCACATTTTTCAATAGCAAAATATTCATATAACATATAGTCAATAAAATATTCTAGGCGCTTTAGTAATGGCAGTAACTTACTATGTAAAATCGAGAAAATTATTAGAATTAAATCAGGAATATTATTAAAACGCATCTGACTATAGACGTGACGGTAGTAAGTTCGATTTTCACTCTGAGAAATTAATTATTTTCATTGCTCTGGTAACAAGACAAAACGGCGTTGATCAATGCTGTCGCTGTCAAAGCGCACGTAAAACTTCGTAAATTATGTAGAACATGGGGAACGGAGTGTCTTAGCACTGGTTCCCTCTGCGTATCCTGTAATATGCGTGATACAGCGTGAAGGTAAAAAATACAACGAACCAATATACAGAACGGCTATTGCTTTGACTTATTTACACTTGCCATTTTAGAATTAAAAGAGGCTTATAAGCGAGCATAACGAATTAAGAAATTACTTCTATTCAAAAATATTATAAAGATGATTCTTAGTAATATGAATATTCAGTTAAAGTTAAGACTGTCATGATGGTTAAGGGTTGTAGTGGATATGGGTTCCATTCCCATAAGGGATCAAGAATTATTTTAGTTTCCTTATTGGAATGTTAAGGCGCAGGGTTGAGTTCCAGCACTCAAAACGCAATGTCACGAATTTAAACAAAAAGCGGAGATTGTATTAGTACTATTTGCTTATATATTAAAAAATATTATATGTATGGCATTGTGGTTGTAGTATTGTAGGTTTCGTTCTCACTCAGAGACAGACATTTTTAGTTTTTTTTTCATCTTCACAGGGATACCCTAATACACTCAGCAGCATTGCGTGTAGAGTGGCGGAACTTAACGCCGGACTTTGCATCTACACATTTTTTTTTACTGCAATTGACTTATAGCAATGTAGGTAGGGGAAAACCACGCAAGCTTTATTTCCGTACCATAAAAATAACTCATTTCCCGGAGCGCGAATCGAACCCGCAACAGTCACGTTTATAGACAGATGCTGTGCCACTGCACCACGACAGCCTCAATATTATAAAATCATTCATAATTATTTTATGTAATATCAAATATTTAATCTAATATTTTTATTACAAGTTATATTTTAATGTTTTTTGCAATATCTATAAATTATTTAGTACACTTTTGTAACCGTATTAAAGTCATTTATTATCTACCATTATTACGACGATGTTTTTATTCTAAAAAATAATTTTTAAGTGTTTTTTATGAGGCCAACCGACTGGTTGTGGGTTCGATCCCTACTCGAGGAGATGAAATGTTTACTTAAATTTATATTTCCATTTCTTCGATCTGGTGTCGAGGCTAAGCGCTGCGTTAAGTTCTGCCACTCAACAAGCAATGCCTCCAGAATTCCGCAGAAAATGGGAAACGGAGTGTCTTAACACTAGGTTTCTTGTGCCTACTATGCTGTGTGCGGGATGTTGATAAAAAAGTGTTTTTTAAAATAGCGTCACCTGTATAGCGCACACAACAGGTTAGACAGAGGGAACCAAGTGTTAAGACACTCCGTTTCCCAATTTCCACCGAATTCTGCAGGCATTGCGTATTGATTGGCGTAAGTCAACGCCGCACTTTGCATCGACACTAGCGTAGAAAACGGAAATTTTTCATTTCATCTAGTGGGAAGTGAACCCACAATTTATCGTGCCACTGCGCCATGACGTTATACGTTTTCTAATTTTTTTTTCTAAAAATGTTAAAAATACTTAAAAACATAAGTATTTAAACCAAAAACTAATATCATTTTTTTATATAATTTATTGTAATAATACAACAAGAAGGTAGTAAGTAGCACATTAGCACAAATTAATTATAATTTACGAAATAATTATGTACTTTCGTTTTCGTAACGATATATTTACATTCTTGTCTCTATTGGACTTAAGGAAGTTGAATGACTAACACTTCCGGTTCTATATTATGCTATTTTAAGCTATATTGACAGGTTTAAATAAAAAAAATATAAGCTTTTAAAAAGAAATTGAACGGTAATAACTATTTATTGAGGCCAACATGACTGTAGACCAGCGTTGCCAGATGTCCAGTTATTGGCGGGATGTCCTGATTTTTAGCCCAAAAATTAAGTGTCCCGATCGGGACAGGCGTATTCCCGCTTTTCTTTTATTACACGTAGAAATGCAAAGTAGTATATTCGTAATTTTTTTTTCAGGTTCACGCTGTATCCCGCACACAGTAGGGTAGGCAGAGGGAACCTAGAGTTAAGACACTCCCCACCCCACTTTCTGCCGAATTCTGGAGGCATTGCGTGTTGAGTAGCAGAACTCAACACCGCGCTTAGCCTCGACACCAAAGCGAAGAAACGGAAATATACATTTAAGTAAATATTTCATCTCCTCGAGTGGGGATTGAACCCACAACCAGTCGGTTTTACAGTCACACTTCGTGCCGCTGCGCCACGACTGGTCTCGTATGATGTATCATACGGAATATCAGAAGGAAAATTGAAATTATCATTTAAAATTTTCTTACATCAAATTTTCCTTTTTTTTCATAATTATACGTAAATTACGTATAATTATTCCGAAGACTTACTTAATTGCCTTACATATGATAGACCAAAACAATATAATTTAAGTATAGTGATTAGTAACATTTTTCTATTAAAAGAACATGTTATATTGTAATCATCACCATTGAAAGCTTTATCTATAACTCAAATAAATGGATAAATAATAAGTTAAATCTCAATTTTTTTGTCCCGCCTTTTGCGAAAGAATCCCACTTTTTTACTTAAGATGTCCAAAAATCCCATTTTTCACCGAGAGAAAATCTGGCAAAGCTTTCCACTCTGACAACACAAAGTGGGGTATGGAATTCCGTCATTTAACCTTGAGAGTAGCGGAGCAGGCAAGGCTAGGCAAGCCTGCGATTAAGAGTTTCCTGTGAAGAGAAAATGAGAGATTCATATATTTATCTTTGTCTAATACTTATCTCTTTGTATAATCACACAGGGTCAAAGCAAATAATTTCCACATTCAAATGTTCATGTGTTTTTTTTATGCAGAAGGAAAATTGAAATTATCATTTAAAATTTTCTTACATCAAATTTTCCTTTTTTTTCAGTAAAAATGAAATTGCAAGAAAATGTATACTAATAAAAATTCAGAATTTCCTTTAGATATTTATTTGATTATTAGAAATCTCAAAAGACACTCAACGAACCTACGCTATTATTATCTTTGTCATTATATAAAAAGTACGCAGTCCAGCCGTGGGGCAGCGGCACAAGTGTGTAGCCATAAACGCCACGGTTGTGGGTTCGATGCCCACTCGAAGAAATAAAATGTTTAATATTTTAAGTTTTGAGTTCCACTACTCAACACATTCGGCAGAAAATGTGGAACGGAGTGTCTTAACACTAGGTTCCCTCTGCCTACCCTGCTGTGGTGTACGGGATACAGCGTGAAGCTGATTTATTCTTTATTTAATAGTAGTAGGTAGTATTTTAATAAAACTTGATTTAAATACTAACATAAATTAGTAGTTACACATACACTTACTAAATTTTATGACAAATATCACGCAACTATAACAATGTTGATGTTTGGTAGGTTATCCTGTTGTTTTACAAAACTCTCTTCCATCTCTATGTTAATTTAATAAGAAATAATGTCTAAAGAAATTGGGAACACAAACACAGCAACAAAAACTTATAACGTTAAATGGCAACCACTTTATAGAGCAAATTTCTTGCATGTGAACACCGTATCACCCATAATCGGATATATACGGGATATTTTTAACATTTTTAAACTGTAATTCCATTCACATTTAGGATAGAAAAATATTTACTTAGAAAACGTATAAAAATTTGGACGTAGCGGGACTCCGACTTGGTTTCCAGGAGGCGTAGGTTCGAGTTTCGCTACGTTCAAATTTTTATACGTTTTCTCAGTAAGTATATATACGGAACGCCGCGTGACATCATGCAGCAGCGTTTGAAGGAACACAAATTTAAAAAAGCAGTGAAACCTTTGGAAATCCTGACCCAATTTTGATGAAACAAACACTATTATCATTTGCACGAGTACTACATAAATACAGTAACTTTTATAGTAAAATTTTATTGTATTAAAGTGACTTATTGCTCAATACGCACGCGCAAGGAAAGAGAGACAAATAGGTAGTCTCTTTTGTTCTCTCTTTTTTTTAATGGGATTGTGATCCTACTCTGGTGGAAAGTGGAGAACGGAATGTCTTAACACTATTTTCTATTGGCGTATCCTGTTAGTTGCAACGCCGGGTTTTGTGTTATCTGAGTGGGGATTGAATATGGTTCTGGTCCCACGGATTCAGTTTCCACAACCATCGCGTTAACAATCAGACATTCCTTATATTACAATATTGTTGCTTATTTTTTTATCACTTTCACATTACATCTTGCACATAACAGGGTAAGCAGAGGGAACCTGGGAAGCTAGTGTTAAGACACTCAGCTCTCATTAAGACACTTTCGCTACCCAGTTTCCGTCAAATTATCGAGAAATTAGTTTTTGAGTGGGGAAACTCAACGTGCTTTACCTTGTTAGCACAGTAAAGAAATGAAAATATTACATATTTCATTCCCCCGAGTGGGAATCGAACCGATAACCATCGCGAAGGACACAAGGCTCCTGCACCACGACGGCCTCATATTACAATAGTATGCAAAATATTAATTTTCCATCACAATAAAACTAAATCAACACTCTCTTTATCTTACGATATACTTATTTATATTTGCATAATGTATCTATATATTTACTACATTTATTAAAATTGCTTAATAATTACAATATTATTTCTATATCGAGAACAAACGTAGGAAGAGCTTATTCTATTTTGGGCGGCACTAATAATGGACAAGGATTGCTTAAATTTTTTTTTCATTTGCATAAGTTTTTTATACAGCAAAATTTGGTTATTTGTAAAATTGTGGATATCGTAAATGACTGTTTGGAAATATATGTTTTTAATTTCACGGTGTATGCCGCAAACAGCAGGGTAGGCAGAGGGAACCTAGTGTAAAACACTCCGTTCCCCATTTTCTGCCCAATGTGTTGAGTGGTGGAACTCAAAGCTTATAATATTAAACATTTCTTTTTCCCAGTGGGGATCGAACCTACAAATGTCGCGTTTACGGCCACATACTTGTGCCGCTGCACCACGCACTGGACTGCGTACTTTTTATATAATGACAAAGATAATAATAGCGTAGGTTCGTTGAGAGTCTTTTAGAGGTTTTTACGATAATAATCAAATAAGTATCTAAGGGAAATTCTGTTTTTTTATTAGTATATATTTTCTTGCAATTTCACGCATTTTTCCGCATATAGCAAGAGAGAGAAAATACGCCTAGGCCTAATTATAAGAGAGTTCGTTTCCTCATTTTATATTAAACATATCATACAAAAATCGCGTTACGTGTTCATTTTAGATTGTAGGTGTTTGTCACTTGTAAGTATGAGCTGTCAGTTGACACCACCGGTTATGAACTTGTCACCACCGCCCTGTATTCGAGAGCCGGAGGCAAAAAAATTGAATAATCCATTCTAATTATAATTCATGTAATATATTTCTTATGGCATATTTGTAAACTTGTTAAGTAAATAATAAACGATGAATGCAAATTTGAATCTTGTCTTTGAAAGTAATGGCACATATGTGTCAGTGGGGAGCGGATGTGTCTTAACGGGAAGAGTATCTTGTCACTAGGTTTCTAAGTCCTGCCTATATGAAAAATCTCGTTATTAGAACAGACAACTTGTAAAATTTTAGAGAGATTTTCTAATTAACAATTTTAAATTATATTTTTACAATGAAAAGTAGGTATCGTATAAAAAATAATAAAAAATATATATTTAAGACGTTGACGTAAAATAGCGTAAAATCGTAAAGAGGACATGCCTAACATATTTTGATTACAAGTTCCACAAGCTTATTATATCCAAAGAGTAAATTGAAAATACAATACGATAACGAAATTGTTAATTTCTGTCTTTTTTTTAAATATATTATATTTTTTAATATATCGATTTATATTAAAAAAAACGCAATGTCTCGAAATTTTGAAAAAAATATCTTAACACTACTTTCCCTCTGACTAATTAAAGCTAAAAAATCGCAAAACCAAAGACTGACTAAATCGTTATTTAAAATATGCAATTTTCAATACATTTAATTTATAATTGTTTTACAATCAGTATGACGAAAAGGTTAGAAATTGCACACTGTGTGGCCTCAGTACCATCACGTATTATTTTAAATTAACGATATTTTAATTATCTATATACATATAACTTATATTAAATTGAGGTCGGTTACTTTTGGAATGCAACAAGGTCGATATTTTAGTATGAAGTTCACTTCTGTACTATGTACATTGAATCATCTCCGCATTGTACAGACTTATGTAATATAGAGCCAAAAATGTAATCTTTAATATTATTTTTCAAATCTAAATATTATTTTTATTACAAACTAGAGGGCGCGCGCGGCTTCGCCCGCTTATTAGGAGTGAATTCTAAAAAAACCACGAAACACGTGTTCAATAAAATATTTTTAACAGTCTGAATTTAAATTTTTATAAAAATCGGTGGCAATTTAAAGATTTTTCCATATAAACTTTCAACCCCTTATTTGAACCCTTAGGGGGTGAATTCTTAAAAACCATGAAACACGTGTTCAATGAAATATTTTTAAGAGTCTGAATTTCAAATTTTATAAAAATCGGTACAGATTCAAAATTTTTTCCATACAAACTTTCAACTCCTATTTCATCCCTTTACGGTTAAAATTTTTCAAATTCCCTTCTTAGTGGATGTCCAGAATGTGAAAATAAACATCTGCCCAAATTTCGCGTTTCTACCATCAGCGGTTACGGCTCTGCGTGCGTCTTACCTCAGTCAGTCAGCACAAGTCCTTTTATATATATATATATATATATATATATATATATAGATAGATCCTGATAAGGAGTATTGCTGTATCAATTTACTTAAAACTTTTTATTAATTCGTCTAATATGTTTCTAGTGTACATATATGTATATATGGCAATATTTTTTTTGTCTCTTTTTTACTTAAGACTACTATTTGAGTGTAGAAATAGATGCAATATTGAAAAAAATAGGCGATGCGTGGAGAACAAAGTATGTACTAAGTTCCCTAGTATTGTATATTGCGTATCTTACTGTATGCAGGATACAGTTTGAATCTAAAACATAAAATAAAAAAACTTGAAAAAACAGCAAAATTGTAAATTAAAATACATAATAGTATAAATAAAATTAGTTCTACCATATAATATAATAACAAGAATAAATTTAAGCAATGATATGCTAAAATAAAAAATATTAAAGAGTGTATTTTCCTAAATATTATCACTACAGGACCACCCACAACTCAATATAAAATAAAATTGCGATATGTATTTGCATAAAGCTATCCAAGACAATTAGATGCGTCCATCTCCGTATAGCGTTCGATTAGGCAATAGAAGCCACGACTTTTTATATAAAGAGCACAATATTTATGTAGATCAATAAGTGCAGGATTTAGTATAAATAAGAAACACGATTATAACATTACATCATTCAATCAGTAGCGTTTGTGTGGTGTATAAGAAAAAGTCAACATGAAATTGGTAAATTTTGCTTAAATAAAATTAGATTTGCAAATGAATTAACGCATTTGGCCTGGTGGTTGTGCATACGATTCCTGTTTCGGGATATTTTAAAGTATCCACCTTATCTATCAAATAAAGTGCGCAAATTTGTTCTCTTATTTATAATTAAAAAATAAAAAAAGAGACTCAGAGAGATGTATCACTTGGTTCTTCCCGCTTACTCTTCATAAAGCAGGAGACTTGAAAGATAATAAAATAAGCATTTGTACTCAAATTAAAGCTTTATAAAAGTAGAACAAATATGTCTTTTTATATAATACTTACATAACTTGAAAAATAAATGTATAAACATACTTTTCTAACATTCATTATCATAAATATCTCTTATTAAACTAATATAGCTTTCTGAATGTATTAACATATGTATATTCTCATTACAGATTGCCTTATTAACAATTATAGCTGCTTCCAACGCAGCTAAGTTGGGCAGAGGCTATCTTCCTCCTAATCATGCTCAGTCTTCTGGCGGTTCTGAATTCTTAGAGGCTCCAGTATCTAGACCTATTATTGTAGGCGATTTGCCAGTTTCACAAAAAGCAGTTTTAAGCAACTTAAATGCAGATCGTGAGCAATCTGTTAACGAATTTGTGCAATTTAGAAATCAAGCGCATATCTCTGGTCAGAGCGATTCTGAACATAGGGTGAACTACCAAGTGAGATACGTAGAGAGACCTGAACGGCCTCAGGCAGCTCTAGAAAGACATGCTGCAATTTTGCGTCAAGATTATCAAAATAATGGTGAATCTTACGCATATGCTTATGAAACTGAAAATGGTATTTTTGGAGAAGAAAAAGGCGTAGCGGTCGATGGTGTAAGGGCTCATGGTGGATTCTCCTACACTGGTGATGATGGCAAGCAGTACAGCATCAGGTAAATTTCTGCAGTATTTTTTTACTCACGTTCTTTTTTTAACTTCACGTCTTTTCCAATAAACACAGTGTACTGTGAAAATATAAAATAATTTCTTTAAATACTTACACACAAATGTTATATTTGTTATTCTCTATCTTACATGGTATTGATCTCTATTTTCAGATACACAGCTGATGAAAACGGCTTCCGTCCTGAAGGTGATCACTTGCCCACTCCTCCCCCTATCCCAGCGGAAATCTTGCAATCTTTGGAACAAAACGCTCGTGATGAAGCCGCTGGAATATATGATGATGGTAAGATTTTAGTGGCCTTACAAAAAATATACTTTTATCAATTGTGACTGAAGAAAATAATTGCGAATTCAAATATCTTGTCTGTACTTATAATACGTATTTTTTCACCTACTTGGATAAAGGACAACAATCCTATCCACTATAATTTATTAAATTATACTAATTAATAATTATTCTTTTTTCAGGATCCTACGATCAGAGAAAGTATGGTGAAGTAGACAGCCAAAAGCACTACATATCTAGCTCCAATGTCATCAATTCGAACATTGCCAAACAAGCTAACTACGTTTTGGTCAACGAAGAACAGGCTGTAAGTGATGAAGACTCCGTTGTTACTCACTCAGCATCAGCAATCAGCCAGGGTTTCAGAAATATCGGTGAAAGTGCTCAAAACTTAGACCATGTTCTTAGTAATGCCCATCAAGAAGTTTCAATTGGGGTTAACAACGCGTATTTGCCACCTATCGCTCGTAAAGTCGTGGAAGATAGATCTTCTCAGAATGGACAATTCGGAATCAGAAATCGTAAACCAAGTTTCAGCGCGAAAAGCGGATACCAGTATTAATTCGACGACATAGCTATGTACATCTCCTAATATAGTATTTTATTTATTGTAATTAATATCGATTTTCATTTATTCCCTATTTTCTATTTTAAAATAATTAAAAAGGTTGTTTACGAAAAAGTATATTGCTTAAGAAAATGATACACATTTTTATTTTGAATTTCAAATTGCCATCGAGTCTGATGTATAGTGTTCAAAAAAAAATTAAGTTAAGCATAAATTTATGATTTAAATAGCGACTAGAGAGTATCTTTTTTAATTGCTCTTTTTGGAAAAAAACACCTAATAGCTTATTTCTAGTATTGCCGGCTCTTCTCAGAAAAAACTGACATCGGAAACTTCTTCTGAACTGACTTTCCTTGGTGGTAGTTATATGGTAATTTGATAATTTAAAAATGATTACGATAGTCTGTTTGGATCAAGAATATTTTTAATTTGGATGGAATATTTTTGAAAAAAACATTTACACTAGCAGCGTAGTATTCAAAAATTGAACATTAAGTTTTAGGAGATCAATCTCGTGGTGCAGAACCACAAGCGTGCGACTATAAGCACGACAAGTTGTTGGTCCGATTTCCACGATTTCCAAAGAGCGACGTTGAGTTTTGACAATCAACATGCAATGCCTCCAGAATTCGGCGGAAAGTGGGGAACGGAAGTGTCGTAATGGTAACTAAGTATTTTAATACTTAAGTTCCCTACTTGGGAAGCTAGTATTAAAATGCCTACCCTGTTGTGTGCGGGATAGAGCGTGCCGCTAAAAAATATATTTTAAGTGTCTCATAATCTGTTCATACCTAGTTTAAGAATTTTACCTCATCTATGTCCGAAGTCTATGTAAGTAAATTCGTAAGCTCTCTTTATCAAACGTAGTTTTGTACGCTGAAATTTATTATTATACTATTGCCAAATTTTACAAAATTGTTACACAAATAGTAGCCTGTGCTACTCTTATTTTTTATATAATATATTACTAGCATAAGCAATATGTAAAGTTTTATCTGAATCCGTTTAGTACCTTTTGCGTGAAAATCGAACAAACATCCATTTTCGAAAACTTTCCCATTTAAAATATTGGTAGAACAAGATTTATCATCATGTTTCATAAAATGATTATGAAATATGATCAAAAATATTAAATAAATAAATCAGCTTCACGCTGTATCCCGCACACTGCAGGGTAGGCAGAGGGAACTAGGTTCCCTGTTAAGACACTCTGTTCCCCACTTTCTGCCGAATTCTGGCGGCATTGCGTGTTGAGTAGCAGAACTCAACGGCGCGCTTGTCCTCGACACCAGAGCGAAGAAATGGAAATATAAATTTAAGTAAATATTTCATCACCTCGAGTGGGGATCGAACCCACAACCAGTCGGTTTTACAGTCACACTTTGTGTCCCTGTGCCACGACTGGCCTCAAAATATTAAATACATACATATATAATAATGTAATAAATTTATAAAACAAATTGCACCTTTATTATAGTGGTACAGCTTCTTTTAACGTAATGACTGTAGGTTTTACTTATGGGCCTTTTTTTCCCGACTGCTAAGGAAGGGTTATGTTTTTCGCGCGTATCTTGTATGTATGTATTATTCTTTATTACCTCATATCTCCAGAACCGCTGAACGGATTTACATAATTGAGGTATCGTTAGATTTGTATTAGCAGCCCAAGTGTTCTTAGATAAGTGACGTTAAATAAAAATAATCATGGCGGCTGTGGGACGCCATTGGACTTAGTGAAAAAAAGAATTTTTCGTTTCGAATACCACAATATGGGTCTCAAATTCAAGAGCTTATCACGAGAATTTCAAAAAGGTATATCGTGATTATAATTACTATAATGAATTCTAACAAAAAAGTGAAAAATAAAAAAATATTTGTAAAAACAAAAACCTCGATTGCATAAAACTAAAAAGAAAATAAACAAGTCCAATAGTTTATTAGGATTAACAGTCGGGACCTATAACTTATAGGTCCCAACTGTTAATCCTAATAAACTATTGGACTTGTTTATTTTCTTTATAGTTTTATGCAGTCGGGGTTTTTGTTTTTGCAAATATTTTTTTATTTCTCCTTTGAAAATATAGAAAGCATAGCGTTGAAATACGCAGCTTAACACACAATATCATAATTCAAGTTAAATGCAGCAGTAATAGAATATTAAGTATACATATAATATGTTTAAAATATATTTATAATAATGGAGGGAAAAAAATCATCCATACATATAATAAAATCGTAACTGATTAATATTCGTATATGTAATAAGATAAATGAGAAAATCTAATATTTGGAGCACTTATTAATGTAATAGACCAAAACATTGATTTGAAATTTTAATTTCTGTTTGTCACATATAAACAGATAAAAAAAATTCAAATGAATGTTTTTGCATGCTAGCAGTCGGGACCTATAAGTTATTCTTCAATCAATAAAATTTTTACCAGGAACCCCGCACCCAATGTTAATCCTAATAAACTATTGGGCTTGTTTTTTTCTTTTTAGTTTTATGCAGTCGGGGTTTTTGTTTTTTTAAATATTTTTTTTATGAATCATAAGTTTCGATACCTCTCATTATAATATAAAATCTGTATAGAAAAAGTGTTGAGTTGGAGAACTCAATGCCTTGTTACCAGAGCGAGAAAATGGAAAAATTAAATATATTTATTTCCTCGAGTATCGAATCCACAGCCTGTCGCGTTTAAAATCCATGTTCCCTTTCGGTACGACTAGCCTCAATTCTCCCTCCATATATCATAATTTGCAAGAGACGCTTGACTTTATTAAAAAAAAATCTAATAAGCATTTTCTATTATACAATTATAATATATAACTACAAAACGAGGTTGATTATACCACGACATATCGTCATGAATTGCCGTGAGCTTTGAACCTGTAATTATTGTAAGTTCCGACAATGATACCTCGCACTAGTAACGAAATTTTGACGGACGCTATTCTATACAACAAGCTTTTACATACGGCTTCGACTGCGTGGTCAAGTAAAAATGGCTAAAATTTGTGTTTGAGATATCCTAATTGCCCGAGACACTTCTAACTGTAGTTGGGTACAGTAGGTTCCCTCGAAACAATTACAGTAATATAATATAGCCCTTTTCTTCAATAGGTTGATAAATCCACAATACAAACATATATTTTCAATTCGAGTAGTTTCTTAGATTAAGTCGTTCAACCAAACAGTCTCTTCAGCTTTTGATATTAGTATAAATATATTATTTTGCTATTTATGTTCAAGATTGCGTAGGTTATTGTATATTTTGTTTTCATAATTTCCATAGCGTCAGCTGTTTATCTGCTAATATATTTTTATATTTTTATATAATAATATATTTTTAATAAGAATATGAAAAGTTTGCCTTAGTAGGTTTTAATCTCGTTAAGAAATTAAGAGTTTAACTTTAAAGGTTTATTTTTATTCTTATTAATATATCGTTTTTTTTTTCATATTTTTCTGCCTTTTATTTTTTTCTTTGTTTGTTTTCTTAATTTCTTATTGTCTTAATATTTCGCTTTATGCTCAATTTTCTTAAATTTGTTTTATTATTTTTTAATATTATAATATCGCGGCGTTGAATTCTGCCACTCAACACGGAAGGCCTCTAGAACTCGGCGAAAAGTGGGGAACGGGACTTAAGACTGGATTTCCTCTGCCTACCCTGCTGTGTGCGGGATACAGCGTGAAGCTGATTTATTTTTAATAATATCAAAGTCAATAAAAAAGACGATACAAGGATCGATTTCTACACGTTCCGTAAACACTTTCAATTTCAATAGGCTTCAAGCGTTATCATTTGTACTGTCCTCAAAAAATGTCAAGGTATCATTGGGATCAACTTTGAACGCTATGGCGTGACTGAACAAAAAATAACACCTCTTAATGGCACCCATGTATTAGACAGCATCGATTACATTTTTGTCACGTTGTATGTCCGTCTGTCACGTACTGTAAATTAAAAACTCTTAAAGTGTTTTACAGGATAGTATATATAGAAATATTTGATCGGACAAGTCACATAGTGTGTTTGGTTTTGATCTCTGAAACATTAGTGAAGATGTTTTGGGTAAGCTTATATTTAGTTATATATGTAAACTACTAATTGTCTCCTGTAATTTTGCTAACGTGGACATGTAGACGTATAATGGAAAGTTCTCATCGAAATTTCGAGAAATCCTCTCTAAATGTGAGAATCATTACTCTCTCTTACTAAAATACATGTCGAATTTGAACTTTCTAGGTCTGCCTCTCAATATCTTAGTAACAGAAGAGTTTAAGATATAATACATAGATAATTGTTTACATGTTAACTAAATCTTTTCTTTATTTTGTTAACATTAATTATTATTAATTACAAATAATTATAATTTCAGGTTTTACTAACTCTCAGCCTTGCATGGGCTGATAAATTGGACAGGACCTATCTACCACCACCTGGGTCACAATATGCTGGGGGCAGACCTGAAGACATTCAAGTGCCGTTTCAATATTCAGAAGCTAATCTCCCTGCTAATCCTGATTATATTCTTAATAGAGAAATTGCTATAGGAATAGATAGGAAAGGTCCAAAAGAAATTCAAGAAAATATTGATTTTTCTGATAAAGCCTCTCATCAAACTAAGGATTTCTTAAACAAAGCTCCAGGAATATCTTCTAATAGTGACTATTTTACAAGAAGCTCTATTAGTTCTGATAATAAACCTAAATATCTGTCAAGTAAAAGACCTGATATTAGTAAATTTCAGAATGCTGAAAACGGGCAAAAATATATAATCACAAATGTACCTGAAAAAATATTATCTAGTAATCCAATTTTCCCTCAGCAAACACCATATAGAAATGTTTATGTTAATACTCTTAAACCAACAACGAATAACGAGTATGTGTCCACTTCTCTGCCTAATGATGAAAATCACGTTGATGGGAACTTAGATGGCTTAATGAATCTACCATGCAATAAGTCCTTAACTAATAGTTTAAATAACGGCCCTTGCATAGTAAATCCCAATAGTAAGCAATACTTATCAACAGTAAGCCCTACGTCAATCATTATGTCCACTACATTAACACCTGCAAGTAAAATTCCAAATTTCCCTGAAGGTGCTGACATATCCTCTTCTACTTCTTATTACTCTACAACTAAAAGTCCATTGGTACCTTTTAATATCAAACGTCCTGAAAGAATACAAGCTAAATCTGACAGAGAAGCAGTTATTCTTAACTATGAAAACGCATTAACTCCTGAAGGATATGCATACAGTTTTGACACATCAAATGGAATTCACGGTGACGAAAGTGGGGTGACATTGAATGGTGTTAGAGCTAAGGGATCTTATTCATATATTGGAGATGATGGAAAACTTTATCGCGTTAGTTATACGGCCGATGAAAATGGATTTAGACCTGAAGGCGACCACTTGCCGACACCACCCCCTATACCAGAGGCTATTCTGAAAGTAATAGAAAAAGCTTATAAGGATAAAAAAGCTGGAATCATTGATGATGGTAAGTCAAATATTTCTCTTTTTTCTGAGCTAATATTTTTTATCAAAGAAAACATTCAAATTATTAATGTTTTGGATGATATGTTATAACATGTTTCTAAAATTGTTTTAGGTTCCTATGATGAAAATAAATACGGTCACAAAAAATATCAAAAGGATTTCATTGAATCAAAACCATATAAGGCAACAAAAAAACAAATGAAATTAAATGAATATTTAAATTCAGGCAATATACCTCTCGAGCCAAACCAACATAATGTATATTTGACAAATCCAGAGAATAAGCAAAATAATGATATTTCTATTAAACAATTGTCGCGTCCAGCATATATTACTAATTATTATAATTCTAAGAATTCATCAATGGCATTACCTGATGATTATAAAGAAATGGATAATGATGATGCTCGCGAAAGAGGTTATGAAATATTGGACAATATGGAGCCCGTATCTAAAAATTTTGATAGAAAATATAATCAAAATACATCTATAAATAAAGACGTAAAATACAACGATCGAACGAATTTTTCACCAACAATTGACTCGAAATTATATAATGAATCCGGCTATCCTTATTATTCTTCCCAAAATGAAAAGGAATTTCCTACACGTTTTTCCGATATACGTAATGGCGAAGATCAGGGAACATTTCAAAAAGATACTCAAGTATCCCCAAAGCCATTTATGACACCTTACGTAGCGAGAAATGAAGAAAACGAACCACAAAATTACGACAGCAAGGAACAGTTGTACGACGAACACAGATATTATTCTAATGATAAAATTCATCAAGAATATAACAATGAAAATTATCCGATCGATGGATCTAACGCAAGAGAAGAAAGTGACAGTAGTATAAGTTTTGTAAGAAATGATGAACTCAAATCTACAAGTAATGGATATTTTTATCCCAAAGCTGCAAATTCAGATGTAGAATCGAGGAAACAGCTCTCGGATTTAAATGTATCACACGCAACATATAAACCTTTTGATTTTTCTACACGTTCATCTATAAGTCCGGACGAGGAAAAATATTATTCAGGTCCAAGAGAAAAAGATCTTATATCAAGCACTACTGCATCATTAACTGAGCTATCAACGGAGTACCAAACTTCTACCATTCCCTCTTATTCATTTAAAACTTTTGAAAATGCATATGGAGAAACGAACGTACCTAATTATTTTAATAATGGTCTTCTATCTACGGAGAAGGACATTGAAATAAGCATTCCAAAGTTAGGACCATCTTATTCACCAAATATTGATATAATGAATTCAGATACATTTAATTTTCCTTCAAGTACCGAAAAAATTTTAGGTGAAGATTTTTCTGGACCAAAACGACCGCAAAGCTTCGACCCACTTACTGGCTATCAGTATTGATATTCTTCTTTTTATTGTTTTGTTATAAAACCTATCATCATGTTACGTTTTTAAATAAATTTATCTTCAAAGTTTAAAAAAATATTTTTCATTGTTTCTATGTTTATTATAATTATATAATAAGAATGATTAAAACAAAACAAAAAAACTCGCTTTTACGAAAAAAAATCAAGTAAAATGTAAAAATTGGGCACCTGCTGCCTTCTTCGACTTATTCGATGTTATTGAATAAAAAACCATTTTCTTAGATGAAAACCCGGATATTTCATTCGAGTAATAAAGCAGGTGCCCAAAGAAGAACAAAACGCATATTCTTTAAGTCTTTGTAAAGGAATAAGGATGAATTTTTCACATAGTTGCATTATCGTCGGTTCTTCATACTTTAAAATATCGTGACGTTCCAAATCTTTAAATTTAAAAGTCGGTAAAAATCACGTTCCAAGTTACCGTAACAGAGAATCATACATACCAAGCTAAAAATTTTTTTTAAAAAGGAACATACTGGGATATACATACGTCGTTTTTATTTTATACATTCATCCTAGGATATACATACGTCGTATTTACTTGAAAATATAAATTAATAACTTTTACCTGCAGCTTCGCAGACGTGGCCAAGAGGAAATAATTAAAAGTTGACATATTCAGCACGTACACAAACGATCTACATCATAAACGACCAATACAAGAAAAAATTAAAATTTTCGATCTAAAGGTTCCTAAGATTAGCGTGTATAAGCAATTAGACATTGCAGTTTTATAATATTAGTATGTAAATATAGATTCGCATATCTTTTCCCAGGTGTATATTTTGAACCCATAACTATCATTTTCAATCAGGAACGCGTCAAGTGCCGTTATGCATGTAAATAATATTTAAATATGTAAATATTGATTAGATAACTTAGAAACAAATTTAAACTCGTTTAGAAATTATTCATGAATAATTAATATATAATATATATATAATAATGAGGCCAGTCGTGGCGCAGGGGCACAAAGTATGACTGTAAAATCGACTGGTTGTGGGTTCGATCCCCATTCAAGGAGATGAAATATTTACTTAAATTTATTTCATTTCTTCGCTCTGGTGTCGAGGCAAAGCGCGGCGTTGAGTTCTGCTGCTCAACACGCAATGCCTTCAGAGTTCGGCAGAAAGTGGGGAACGGAGTGTCTTAACACTAGGTTCCCTCTGCCTACCCTGCTGGGTGCGGGATACAGCGTGAAGCTGATTTTTTTATTTAAAACTAGGTTACTAGATTCCCTCTACCTACCCTAATAGTGCTATGTGAGGGATAAAAATCAGGGATGCAGTGTGAAATAAAAAAATATATAATATACCTATACGTTTTTATTGAGGCTATATAAAAGTTCGAAGCTCCATCTAATCAATATTCACGACAACTTCTGATAAATTGAGACAACTTAGCAACTTGTTGTTAGAACATTACGCAAATTGCTTAACGCCGCTAGATGGCGTACCTACTAATTAAACTAAAAATATATATCTATACTTCTTACTTTTATACTAACATTATAAAGCGGAAGTCAGTCGTGTCGCAAGGGTGTGCGACTGTAAATGTAATGTTGTGGGTTCGATTCCATTTCGAGGAAATTAAATATTTAAAGTTTTCATTTTCTCGCTCTCGTAATAAGGCAATGCGCGACGTTGAGTTCCGCCACTCAATGCGTCGAGAATCTGTCGAAAAGTGGAGAACTGAAGTGTCCTAATAAAGCCCAAAGTTCCCTAATGGGAGCGCAGCGTCTTAACATTAGGTTCCTTCTGCCTTCCCCGCTATGTGCGGAATACAACGTAAAACTAAACAAATAAAACTGAAGAATAACCGCGATAATCTCAAAAACTACTGGTACGAAATAAAAAATATTTTTAGATTTTGGATATCTATACATGTTAAAGTAATTAACCCGGTGTCATACATAAAAGTGCGGTGTTAGGTTCCGCAAAATAAATTACACGAATAAAATTAACGGAACGTCAGAGATCTCAGTGTCTAACTATAGACGTGCTTTATAAGGTAAAATTGAGTAAGCTTCGAGCACTGCAATCTTATAAGTCATTATTCTACAAAGTAAATGTCCCTCATATACATTTTATGATATAATGAAATAAATTTTATAAGTCCACATTTTAATTAAGCAAGAAAATATATTCACATGCATTCCATAAATCCATAGAATACTTGTATATTTTTTTTAGATTTACGCTCCATCCCGCATATATATGCGGGATGCAGGTTTACAAAGGCAACTTAGTGTTTAAATACCTCGTCCATTTTTGAGACACTGCATATTGAGTGGCAGAACTTAACGCCGCGCTTTTAGTACATATGCAATTTTTATTTTATTTTATTTCTGATTACTGAAAATCTAAGCGACCTTCTCAATTCTTATACGTACGTAAATATCTATGTACGTTCTTATTTTTGGAAGCCGTAAATAGTGATATAATATTATTATGTTATAAGGGGTTGTTTTTCTTTTTCTACGCTGTATGCCACATCAGTAGAAGTTGTAGGATAGCCAAAGAGAACTTAGTGTCGAAATATTGCATTCAGCATCTTCTTTTGAGTTGCGAGTTGTGTGGCAGAACTCGACGCTGTGCTTTATCATATCAGATCGGAAAAATTATAATAATTTTAAAGAATAGGAATCGACTCTACAAGTATTGCGTTTAAGTTATTCACTGTCCCACAGCGTCAAGCGGGGATGCATAAAGAAATAAATCTCCGCTAGCGTCGAAATGTTGCCAAGTTCCTCTCAAAGCCAATGAATGACTTGCCAAATATTTTTTTTACTAAAAAAAAAGAAAAACTTCATTGCTCTAAATAAAAAAAAAGTATTATTACGTCAAACAACGTTGATTCATTAAGACAGATTGTTAAAAAAACGTTATAAAACTATTCGAGTTCCGTGTTGCGGTCAATTAAGCTACTGATGGGCTATCAGTTAAGAAAAAAATGACAATGTTTTTTTTTCTATAATAAATTATGGAAATTACTGTAATATAAAATTGGATGATGGATGTCTAGAGGAATTATTTAGTCTAATAATCCGGTCAAGTGCGAGTTGGACTCGCGTATAGAGACCATTTTGGAGCAGTTTTAGAATTGTAGGTCAACGGGAAGTACAAAATACAAAATACAAACTGACAAACTTAAGATTGCGGGTGTATGCGCTCATTTTGTATGAAACAAACTACAATTATAAGCTTGTAATAGTTTTTATCTGTGATATTAATATAAATTTACGTTTTTTCGGTCGATAGGTATGCACTCATTTTATATGAAAGGAACATTTATCAGGAATCTGCTATTTATAATGTTTTTTTTATGATATTTCTATACATTTTCATTTCATTTGAAATTTGACACATCATTTTGTGTCATAATTGTGGGTCCACGTGAAGTCTACAAAATGCACCAAAAACGATGCATAAATGCTCGTACTTTTTGATTATATTAAAATATAAGCTAATTTTTTGCTGTGCTCCAAGGGAACTTAATAAATATGTAGTTGATATAGATAGAGATAAAATATGAAATCCAAAACAGAGCTATACACAGGTGTGAATGAGGCATAGGAAATTCCGCTATTTTTTTTCCGTCAAATTTTTGTGACTTTGCGAACTTAACGAAGATCGGGGAAGTGAATAAATAAATAAACTCAACAGAGGGAACCTTAGTGACAAAGTTAGTGCAAAAAAAAAAATTCCGTTTCCCACTGTCCGGCTTATATTAGACACATTGCGTGTTGAGTGGCGAAACTAAACGCCGCAATTGTACTAATTTGTCTTCATAGTTTCGAAATAGCGTCCGAATATATTCGTGATTTTCACAAATTCACGAGTAAAACCACACGGCGTAGCTTGTTTATTAATTAAAGTATCATCAATGATACTTCAATACAAAAGCAATTCAAACCAATTTAAAGGTATATCATTTTCTCTACGCAATTTAAAATTTATACCTACTTTGTATATACTAAGTATTTATTTATGAGGAATTTCCACGATTCATTCGATACGATGCATTAATGCATCGTATTTCGCAATAATACAATCTTTGTATGTACGTACACAGGATTCGTTTAAATTAAATCCGTTAGTAACAGAAGGATGTACGTAGACTGTTTACCATTACTATTAAGAATATATAGCTTAGAGGTCAGTTTAGATGCAGGGGTGCAAGAGTGTGATGTTAACGCGACTGTAGGTTCGATTCCCACTCCTCCAATTTCCTGGCTCTGGTATCGAGGCCAAACACGGCGTTGAGTTCCGCTATTTAAAATGCGTCGCCTGCAGAATGACTGAGTGTTTTTAGCACTAGATTTCAAGGTTCCTCCCTCTGACTTACCTACTATGGGATATAATAGCACGGTAAAAAATATACCTTAAAATAGTAAAACACACGTTTTCTTACACTAAGTGCAAAAAATGCTACTGATTTTGATTAAAGCTAAAAACTATATGAACTCGAGTTCGAGGTTTACTAGTAACCTGTGAACAGCTCAGAAACACTCCACTCCTCACTTTTCGCCCAATTTTTAGGACGTTGCGTGTTGAGTGGCGGAGCTCAACGCGACGCTTTGTCTTATTAACGGAACGAGAAAATGAAAATAAATTATTATCACAAGTTGTCACGTTTTGGTCAGACGAGTGCCACTGCTCCACAGCGGTTTCTATATATGATAAAGATAATAGCGAAATGGATATATCAAAATATAATCTTCAGATCCTAACTAGGTATGTGAATAACGCGAACATATCGCTTTATAATATTTATAAGCCATTGAGTAAATAATGACCTCTTTCAAAACATCATATTTTATAATAATTTTGCAAGTTTTTTTCAGCTTCACGCTATATCACGCATTAGGGTGGACAAAGGGAACCTAAAATTAACCCAATCCTTTCATCATTTTCCGCCAAATTACAGAATTCGGCATTGTGTCGCGTGGCGGATCTCAATGCCACGCTGTGCCTCGACACCAGAACGAAGAAATAAGATTTGAGTAAGAATCGAATCCACAACCTGTCGCTTTTTCAGTCACAATTTGCACCACGCCTATCTTCAACAAGAAAAAAAAATATGCTGATAGTAATAAAAATATCAGTTATTATAACTATATAGAAAGTTCACCGTGACTAAAACTATGCATTCACCCGATGTACCTTGAATTAACTATATTGAAAACATATAAATAGCCAGTTTCCAATTTTGCGTAATCTTTTCTTGTCTTTTTGTTGCGTTTAACGGAGCAAAGGGCGGCGTTGAGTTCCACCACTCAAGATCAACACTCAATGCTTCCTGAATTCGGCTGAGTGGGAAACGGAAGTGTCTTAATGTGATTTAACACTAGGTTCCCATGTTCCCGCTGCCTACCCTGCGGAGCTCAAAAAATATACTATTGTATTTAATAATATTATAATATTTTAAGGTTTTATAATTGTGAAATGCTTTGTCTACTGCTCTCACCAGAACTGCCTCCTGAGCCAGTATACTCTATGATATATGAATAAAGAATATTTTAAATATATTTAATAGTAGTTCTACTGTACCATAGCGGTCATTTAGATTTATTGAATATATTATAATACATATAATAATTCTTTTCTAGTCTCCTTTAAAAGTAAGGCCGTACTAAGATGAAGGCATTGTGTCGTAATATGTTCTATTGTAAAAATACAAAAGAAGATCTGAGATCCTGACCTTATGACCTGAACACAATTTTAAAATTAAAGTAACTGATAAAAAGGTTATCTTTGTTAACTAATATAGTACATATCATTTTATTAGCTTCACGACGTATTCCGCATATAGCTGGGTAAGTAGAGGGAACCTGGGAACCTGGTGTTAAGACTTTCCTAAGCCATTAAGTGCCGTCGTCCGCTTTCCGCCAAATTCGGAAGGCATTGTGTGTTGAGTGGCAAAAACAATTTTATTGAGGCCAGTCGTGGCACGTGCGACTGTAAGCGCAGTTGGTCGTGGATTCGATTCCCAATCGAGGAAATTAAATATTTAATGTTTTCATTTCCTCGCTCTGGTTCTGGCGAGTCTTGAGAAATGATTAAAACTTTATAAATATTTTTAATACTTTCAGTAGTGTTTCTGAGACTGTGGTGGTGCAGCGGTGCGGCGCGGTGTTTGACTGTAAACGTGAGGGCTGTGGCCTCCATTCCCATTAGGGGGAATGAACTATTTTTTATTATTTTGTTCTGGTAAGATGATCAAACGCGACGTTATCAATTCTGGAGTGTCTTAACACTAGGTTCCTACTTACATGATATAGCGTGAAGCTATGTATACAAAAAAAAAATATTATTTCTATTGTTTTTTGCATGGAACTGTGATTACAGGGATTTATTTCAACCTTGACCAGTTTTTCGTATTACTTAAGTATTTAGAGCAATCATTTGTGACCTCGGCGCATCTCCAGTTATACTATTAAATGAGTTATAAAGTCAAACTTATTAGATGTTTTTCTTCGGAGGTAGAGCGCGTGCTTAGCGTGTCGAGAGTAGTCTGACGATTTTAAAAAAATATTTAAGTTAGTGTACCTATATCGCTTATTATGCAAAATAATAAATATAATAAGAAGAATTCGGCGGAAAGTGGGGAAGGGAGTGTGTTAACACTGGGTTCCCTCTGCCTACCTTGGTGTGTGCGGGATACAGCGGGCAGCTGATTGTAAAAACACTTATTTCACACACAAATTATTTATTTTATACATGAATCACTGTCATTGTGCTATTGCTATTAACTATAGCCGTACTATATTAGAGAGAATAGAAAATCAAAGCGATATTAGTAAAGTTTATAACTATAGTAGCAGCTTCTCGCTATTTCCCGGATAGCAGGGGAGGCAAAAAAAACATAGTGTTAAAACACTCTGTTCCCCACTCTACTTCTAGCTTTAGACGCTAGTGTTAACATGAGCGTTAAAACTCTCTTTTTAATGGGTAAGACATTTCCATTCCCCACTTTCCGCTGAATTTTTGAGGAAATTGCATGTTGAGGGGTGGAGCTCAACGCCGCGCTTCCTCTCGTTACCAGAGCGAAGACATGAAAATATTAAATATATAGGACATCAATTGGGTGTTAATTGGCAGAGCTAAACGTCGAAAAAGTTCAAAGACAAAATAGTCGCAAGTCTACACCGCCTCATAAATAACATGCCGTCAATCCAACGTTACACAATGTAGATCATCAGGGCTGGGGATAATTCACACAAAATACTCTTTCGCTTGCATTACATTAATTTTATGTTAGTATCGACCGCGATGCGTTCTCACGATTCGCCTTTCTGTTGAAAATGTTTCAAACTATGTCACAAACTTGGTTCACTTTGTGAAATTTTGTTATATTATAAAGTTTTGTCATTTTTATTTTAGGAGAAATTCGAATTATTTATTTTGAAATATACTAAAGTATAACTTCACGCAGCATCCCGCATAAAGCAGAATCTATCGAAATCTATTATTAAGACACCCTACTTTTCCTTCAATTCTTGAAACATTGCACGTTGAGTGGTTGAACTCAACGCCACAGTTTGTCTTCTTAAGAGAGCTAGAAAATGTTAACAACCATCCCCACCATCTCTGTTGAGAAGATGACAAAGCGCCGCGTTAAGTTCCGTCCTTAAACACGTCCGTCTCTCCACCTGCCTACACGCAAAGCTCCCAGAATTCAGTTACAAATGGGAGACGGAAGTGTCTTAGTTCAAATGGAGTGTCCTAACGCTAGCTTCCCAGATTCCCTCTGCCCACCCAGAGAACGTGAACCTAAAAAAAAAATCCAAAATTTTATATATTACCGACTAAAGTCGATAGCTAGTCAATAACATAATAAAACTAAGTGAGCTTCAACAAAGTAGACAGATGCGGGTCAAATCACTGTGTGGGTAATTTCTTAATTCTATTGCATTAATAATTTACTTATCGACGTCTTCTCACGACCATCGTTCTGTCTGTATGGGATGATGTTTAATATTACATAATATTATTTTATTATTTCTAATATTATTTTACTATGTTTAACAAAAAACGACGCCAGTCGTGGCGCAGCGGCACAAAGTGTGACTGTAAAACCGACTGGTTGTGGGTTCGATCCCCACTCGAGGAGATGAAATATTTAATTAAATTTATATTTCCATTTCTTCGCTCTGGTGTCGAGGCGAAGCGCGGCGTTGAGTTCTACCACTTAACATGCTATGCCTCCAAAATTCGGCAGAAAGTGAGGAACGTAGTGTCTTACACTAGGTTCCCTCTGCCTACCCTACTGTGTGCGGGATACAGCGTGAAGCTGATTTTTTTTTAACAAAAAATCTAAAATGGGTTCCTAAGGAGTGCCTCCGAATTAGTTTCCCTTATTTATTTTGTTATATCATAAAAGATAAGAGCGAAGTAGCATAATATTCGGCTGTAAGCGCGACGGTTGTAGATTCGATTTTCACTCGCAGGAATGATTAATTTTTATTTCCTTGGTGGTAAGTTAAAGTACAGCGTTGAATAGTGGGAGTCAACGTTCAATATCTCGAAAATTGTATGAAAAGTGGGAAACAGAGTGTTTTGACACTATATTTCATCTGCGGAGTCGCTTTACGGGATTACAGGTGATGATAAATATGTATAACCAGTTGGACCTTTATGATATGCGACTTCATCGTTAACTTATCGTCAATTTTAGAAACGTTGCGTGCTTACGTAATGTTAATAGTTAAGTTTGTTATATTTTTTCAAGTATTTCCTGCTCTTTGCGTGTTAGAGATAATCGAGTTTTGCGACACTTCTTTCAACATTTGCGATGGAGTCCAAAGCTTCTTTTAAATTGTTTCTTTTAAAAGTTTCACAGTCTACATGATTTTTAACAAAAGAGTAATAGACCTTGTCTTGAGGCCGTCGTGGCACGGTGGCACAAGGGTGTGACTAAAAACGCGACGGTTGTGGATTCGACCTCCACTCGGGGGAAATAATTAATATTTTTATTTCCTTATTCATCCTCCTCCTTATTCAGGTAATGAGGCAAAGCATAGACAATAGTAGAAACATACATATAAATAATTATATTTCAAAAAAGCTTCCAAATTATTTTCTTTTTTTTTACAAAATTGTACTTAAAATGCAAGTGAACCTAGGGAGCAGCGTTGAGTTCCGCAATATAACACACAATACACAAAGTCAATCTGCAAGAGGCATGTAGAGATTAAGAAGGCATGTTAGCTTCGTGCTTTTTAGTCACGGTTTTTGTTTTCCCATAGATATATCGAGCATAAGTTAAGTTTCTTTACAACTATATAGTTGTATAATGTCAATTGACGAGGATCTTTTAGAACAGTGGTACAGTGGCGTAGGCTCTGCTTATTAAGTAGATGGTCACGAATTCCTACAGATACATTTATATAATTAGATTCGACGCCAGTTGTGGCGCATCGGTACACAGTGTGACTGTAACCGCGACAAGTTGTGGGTTCGATTCCCACTTGAAAATTAAATATTTAATATTTTCATTACTTCCCTCTGGTGTGGTGAGGTGCGCCACACAACACGCAATGCTTTCAGAATCGTGTTTCGGTAGAAAATAGGAATTCGGTGAATAATACCGTGCTATATGCGGGATACAGCAACAAGCTGAAAAAAATACATTTACACATACACTAAACACCATGCTTTGTCTTGTCAAAGAGAAAATATAACCAACCAACTAAAATTGAACCTACTACCACGTTTATATTCAATCGCTGTTCCAATAAGCCATAACGGCTTCAACTTAGTAAAAATAGTGTACTATATCATATAAGAAAGATTAAAAAATAATATTTTATTTAGTATTTTAGTTTCGCAACATTTAATATCAGTTCAAATGATGATATAATTATCTGACAGATTTTGCGCCAGTATAAAGGTCATACAAATGTAGAACAAGTTATTGCAAATATATACTTTGAAATTATTAATTGCCTATAATAAGATATCCAGATGCAATATAATGCCTTAGGGATGTTCTATTAATAATATACTTATTTTGCAGTTTTACGTTGTATCCCGGATATAGCGAGATAAGCGGAGGGAACCTAGGACCCTAGAGTTAAAAGGCTCCGTTCCCGCACGTATTGAGTGACGAAACTTAACTAATAATCTAACCAAACTTAAGAACTTTGGTCCTTGCTAGAGCGAGGAAATGGATATATTAAATATTTCACTTCCTTGAGTGAGAATCGAACCCACAACTTGTCGCGTTTACAGTTAGACGACGTGTCACTGCGCCACGACGGCCTTAATTAAATAAAAAAAAATAGATTAATTAGGTTGTAATTACACTTTGTATAAGCCTCAGGCTTCACGCGTAACCCACAAAACTTACCTTGAATCTACCGATCTAAATGAAATATCATTTGGGAGTGCTATAATTAATCATGAATTAAGAAGAAGAGCTATCAGGTTGTACCACCTGTTTTAATATGTGAGAGATCATGGGTTCAAATTTGGCTTTGTGATCTTAAGAAGGTACGAAGTTAAGGTAAAGGTAAGGAAGGAAGGTTGAGCGTTTCATTTTTTTTAACTTCACGCTGTATCCCGCATGTAACAAGGTAGGCAGAAAGAACCTAGTTAAGACACTCCGTTCCGGTCTGGTTTAACTGATTTAAATGCAGTTTTCACTATTGTATTTCGGCAAGATTCCCTTACTATTTAGTGTTAGTTTAATTTAAATCAGTTCATAAATAAAAAAGCTACGTCAATATAAATTTATAAATATTGCAGCAAAATAAATATAATATTTTATTAAATTACTGTTTTTAAAATGATCACGTTATTAGATAATAATAGTAATTCATATGAGAAAATAAAAAAAATAGTAATAGAAGCGGACGAAGCCGCAAGCGAGTCACTAGCTTAAATTATTTTTCGTAGCTCGCATGTAGGCAGGAACCTAGTGTTAAGACACTTTGTTACATACTTTCCACACATTTACCGAAACATTGTGTAGCGGAACATAACGCCGCGCTTTGCACCACAGCGAGAAACGAAAAATATTCACTATTCAAAGTGCACTTTGAATACGGCCTTAACTTTCCCATCATTTATAATAAATTAAAGTATATACTATCTATCACACATATGTATGTTATTGAGTAATTTTAACAAGTTAAATTCAATTTCAATACTTAAGATAAAAATCAGATCGTGTATTGTTAGATTGACAGACGTTGAAACGATATACATATTTCAATATCATTACAATTTGAACGTATGTGTATATAGTGATTTCTTGAGTGCATGTCGGTTAATGTTGCCTAATCTACAGAATTGGCTGGTTTTGGTAATATATTTTGTTTTTTGATAATAGGTTCCATAAAATTTACTTTAATGTATCCGCTCTATCCGCATATAGCAGGAGCAGGATAGACAGAGGAAATATGACTACCTAGTGTTAAGACAATCTGTTCCCTCGTAAACATTTCCGTTTCCCACCTTCCGCCGATTTTCTAATTTTCTAAGTCTACAGAAATCAACGAAAGTGTCTTAACATTAGGCTTCGTCTGCCTAACATATAACAATATATGCGGGATACAGAGTGAAACTAAAAAAAAGAAGAACGGAGTGTCTTGACAGTTGATGCTAGATTCTCCACCTACTCTGCTATATGCGGGATACAGCGTGAAACTGACAAAAAATACATAGAAATAAATATATACATAGTATACTTATATAAATAAGTACTAAATAATTATATAAATAACTAAATGTTAGTATACAAGGCATCTTGAAACTAGTTATCTATCATTTTTTACTTAACTCATCATCTTGTATTAAGAAATGATAGCTTTGATGTCTGACGAACGATTTACTGTTATATTATTATGAAGGTCATATCTCAATATTATATGCTCTATTTCAAAGTAATAGTAGTGAGGCCAGTCGTGGCGCAGGGGCACAAAGTGTGACTGTAAAATCGACTGGTTGTGGGTTCGATCCCCGATCGAGGAGATAAAATATTTACTTACATTTATATTTTCATTTCTTCGCTCTGGTGTCGAGGCAAAGTGCGGCGTTGAGTTCCGCCACTCAACACGCAATGCCTTTAGAACTCGGTGGAAAGTGGGGAACGGAGTGTCTTAACACTAGGTTCCCTCTGCCTACCCTGCTGAGTGCGGGATACAGCGTGAAGCTTATTTATATCTTAGTAGTGAAGGTTCTAAATATGCTGGTAGTCGATTCAAATACTAATATAATAATTCAATATTAATTCGTTTTTATGCTAAAATCTAACTTATCTTTTGACCATTTTTAACTTCTAATGCAAAAAGAAGGATGTTATAAGTTAGATGTCTGTTTGTCTGTCTGTGACATCGTACCTTCTAAATTAATGATTTGTTAGCAGTTTGTAGGCTCTTTTTATTAGCTTTATGCTATACAGCACGGTAGTTACATTGCTTGTTATAGCGAAAGTTAATGCCGCGGTCTTTCTCTCATCATCTTGTTAAAAGATTGCAAATATAAAAGAATGAGGCCAGTCGTGGCGCAGTGGCACAAAGTGTGACTGTAAAACCGACTGGTCGTGGGTTCGATCCCCACTCGAGGAGATTAAATATTTATTTAAATATATATTTCCATTTCTTCGCTCTGGTACCGAGGCAAAAGCGCGGCGTTGAATTCTGCCACTTAACATGGAATGTCTACAGAATTAGGCAGAAAGTGGGAAACACAGTGTCTTACACTAGGTTCCCTTTGCCTACCCTGCTGTGTGCGAGAAACAGCGTGAAGCTGATTTTTTTTTAAATATAAAAGTATTACATTCTTCCGAGTGGGAAACGAACCTACAACCGTAGTCGCAGTTTTGAAATGGTTTGACTATTTAAACCGTTGCGCCTCGACGACGACGACTGAAGTACTTACTTTACGAAGATACTTTAAGCTTGAACTTTGATATATATTTATATTAAGAGACACGTCACGCCGAACAATCCTCAACAATAAACTCAGTTCGTGGATTTTTTCACGAACAATAATGTATAACATTTTATTAGATTCCATTATTTTCTTAAGGTAACCGGATATGTTAAATATTTAATTCATATTGAATTATTTTGTTGTTTTTGTGAGAGATATCGTGGTAAAAAAATATAAATACAAAAAAATTACACCTTCATGGCGCAGTGGACAGCGTATGACTGGAAACGCGATGTCTAGGGATTCGATCCATACTCAAGGGAATGGTTAATTACATTTACCCGTACTTTCCTGCATTTCGTCTTAGGTTTAGCCATATCTCGATAATT
The DNA here is from genome assembly GCA_013403705.1 of Heliconius hermathena. Taxonomy (NCBI): domain Eukaryota; kingdom Metazoa; phylum Arthropoda; class Insecta; order Lepidoptera; family Nymphalidae; genus Heliconius; species Heliconius hermathena. The sequence continues at coordinate 127,957 of JAAIXJ010000183.1, forward strand.
GGGACGAAAAGTGGGAAACGGAGTGTCTTAACATTATGTTTCCTCTGCACATCCATTAAATAACCCACAACCAATTCACAATCAAAATTTATTTTATACTACAGTAAATCTATTTGAAGCTAAACTCAACTGCTATAATAAAATTAAGCTTAAATCCTTAACTATATCAAGAGATACCTGTCCGATGATACCTCTCGCTCTCGTTTCACTAGGCAAAGGTTATTCGATGAGTGGAAGCAATTAAAGTGATTATTGGAGATCGAAGAATGTCGTGCGAAGTATTCTAGTACTGTGAACCATTATGCTTTATAAGTAAATGGTTGTGTCTTCATTATTACTTTTTTTCTTGCCATCTATGTACGTATTTGTATTTTAATTTGTTTTATTTGAATAGTTGAAATATGAAAGGTTTTTCTATAAATAGTTATCGGTAAAAGAAAATGTGTTTATGTAGACGTGACAGGCTGTGGGTTCGATTCCCAGTCGGGGAAGTGAATTGTTTATTTTCACTCGCTAGAATTAGTTTTCTTCGCTTGTGTTGAGTTTCGCCACTCAATACGCAGTGAATCGAAAATTCTATGGAAAGTGAGGAACGGAGTGATTTACTACCACTAGGTTCCCTCTGTCTGAAGTGAAGTTGAAAAAAAAAAACAATATATAGGTTGACTGACGCGCTCTCCTATAAAATTGCGTGTTGACCTTTTAGTAGATTTTGAAACGGGACGTACAGCCGACTTAACCTAACTTATTTACACCTTATAATTGATATATATTCCATACTAACCGTATCGTTATTACAAAATAGCGTTCAAAATAAATATTGATTGTAATAAGAGCATAACAATTTTATTACCGATTTATATTTTACTATTATGTATTGAATGATCTTTCGTCATACGCATATATGGATTCTAAGTCTTTTATAGGCTGAATATATCAATATATAAACAGGATTTATATCCCGCATACAGCAGGGTAGGCAGAGGGAACCTAGTGTTAGACACTCCGTTTCATAATTATTTTCATTTCCTCGCTCTGTTAACAATACAAAGAGCGGCACTGAATTCTGTCACTCAGTACGCAATGTTTCTAAAATTCGTCGGAGATGGAGTGTCTTAACACTACATACCAAATATTATATTATATTTCCTCCTAATGGCAGAATGACCATTCTGGAAATAGGAAAGAGACTATGTAAAGATCTATTGCATATTTGGATCCAATGTATTTTGTATTCTAAATATGAACATAAAATAAATAAATAGGACCTATATAAAGATATTGAGTCTATATTTTTGGAATTTGTTAAAAAATAAAAGTATCAACAGAATATGCTTTCATTTCTAGAACATTCCCTAACCAATTTTTTTAATATCAATGAGTAACATTCCGTAGTAAGATCTGATTTTCGCAGTTTTTACACATTTTAAAAGGAAATAATTCTTGTTTTCAGAAAAAGAAATATTAGATAGGTACCACGAACCATGGAATACTCTTTGGGAGCGTATAGGAGAGAGAAAAGCTACGTTACGCTACGATAAATCGTGATAGGTCTTCCAGATTGAAAGGTACTGCAGTACTTGTAGTTTCGATCCTCAAAAATGCGTCAGCTACTGATACTGAACTGGCGGGGCGAATAATTCTCTCTATTATAGTCAAACACAAACGTTAGCGGCTTGTGGACAATGACCACGAAAGGTCTGGACTCTACCATATACCTGAAATGCCTAATTAATTCAAAGATGGCAGTAGTTCATTAGCGATCATACAGACTGTATTTCCTCTGCGCTACAATCTCGAGGTAAAAGTTAAACATACTCAGAAATCGGATTGAACCTTATCTGAAAGCGGGCAGATGCCTTCTACTGCTGTAATAACGCGTCTTTAAAAAAGTGATAGTGTGCTTACCAAACTCAATTTTCAAGTTGAAATAACTGCTGGAGATATTCTAGGTGATTTGGTCTCGTCGCTCAATGCACCAATACATTGTCAATAAATGCATAACAAAAAGGTAGACTTGTCAGAACTTCATCTATGAAACGTGCGTGAACGTGAACGTATCTCAAAATATCTTTTGTTATTCAAATGAAAATAGAAAAACTATTGACTAATCAACACCAAAACGACGGCCTCCTCCATAAATTAGGTTGTGTTTATCTACTTAAGAAACAAATTTCTCATTTATAATACCTACATGGAATGCAAGAATTATAGCATTGATATATAGATGCATTAAGGCTAGCTGAACGCTTGGGAAATGTGCAATTCTTGTAACCTCGTGACCTTTTATACAACTTTCCATCACCATATTGAGAATGAACTTGATTGAAAATGGTATCTGTTTTCTTCTTTCTATTTTCGGACAGTAAGAATGTTTTTCTTCAGTTTCACGCCATATACCACTCATAGAAGGGTAAGAGAGTATCTAGAAACCTAGTGTTAACACACTCCGTTCCCATTAAAATAGTTTCATAACTTCCAAGCATTGCGTGTAGAGTGTTGCATGAAAAACTGAAAATATTAAATATTTCAATCACCTGAATGGGAATCAAATCCACAACCGTTGTGTTTACAGTCGCTTCTGCCCCTATCCAACGACCATCTCAAACATATACACCATATGAATCCACTACTACTAGGCAAAGTTAGCACCGCCATATCGTGGAGTAGAGTTGAAAACATTTCCATACTTTTATACTCTTAGAGTTCCAGATAATCGATTTAATTAAGGTTGCCGAGTTGCAGTCGTAAAGATACATTATTAGCTTGAGATGCGTTAATTACTGAATATTGATACACATCCTTGAATGTCCACTTGTGTTAGGATGAGTGTAGACGAGCTGATTTCTAGATAATAAAAAAATTAAAAAAAAGAATCGGTCAAGTGCGAATAGCATTCGCTCTTTGACGTTTCTGTGCCGATTTAAGGTTTATAGGTAAATAAATAATATATAAAGATAAATAAAGTAGACATATAGGAGATAAATAAATAATATATACAGATTTGAGGCCAGTCAGTGGCGTAGCGGCACGAAGTGTGACTGTAAAACCGACTGGTAGTGGGTTCGATCCCCACTCGACAAAATGAAATATTTATTTACATTTCTTCGTTGTGGTGTCAAGGTAAAGTGCGGCGTTGAGTTCCGCCACTCAATATGCAATGCCTTCAGAACTCGGAAAGTAGGGAATGGAGTATCTTAACACTAGGTTCCCTCTGCCTACCCTGCTGTGTGCAGGATACAGCTTGAAGCTGATTATATAAAGATAAAATGGGCGTAACTTAAAAAGGTTAACAAAAATTGCGAGCGCATGTTCCTACTACTCATTTTATATGGAATGGACTATAAATATAAGTTTGTTAAGGTTAAGGAAAGTAAAGGTGTGTCTTTAAATTTAAATTTTTCGGTTTGATTAAGTGGATTTTTTTCATACAAATGCGGATAAAATAAAGCATAAGCACTCATATCTCTTGGTTGCGTTGATTTGGAAACTAAATACTTTCTGAAGAGGAAAAAGAAGAAGGGGCTATAAACGGTGATATTTTATGTTGTTCATTTTATCTCGATATCTTCACGCGATCTTCAAAAATATGGTATTGACACATTTGACAGGAGGCTGGATAATTCGAAGTGCTTCCTTATTTTAAATTATGATTTTTAGACATATATGCTTCCACGGCAGCTAATGGATAACGTAGACGAACTTGAAAATATTATTTTTAGAATCCGATCTGCACTAATCGTTATTTCAAAAAAATATAATTTAAAAACAACATAGACAATGTCCCATTATTTTAAATTTGAGGCCATCGTGGCGCAGCGGTACAGCGTCTGACTGTAACACGACTGTTGTGGGATCCATCTCCACTCGATGAACATATTACTTCTATTTGGTCGCTTTGGTAACAAGACAAAGCACAACGTTAAGTTCCATTATTAAACAAACATTAAGTATCCTGTTGAGGCCAGTCGTGGCGCAGCGGCACGAAGTGTGACTGTAAAACCGACTGGTTGTGGGTTCGATCCCCACTCGAGGAGATGAAATATTTACTGAAATTTATATTCCCATTTCTTCGCTCTGGTGTCGAGGTTAAGCGCGGCGTTGAGTTCTGCCACTCAACACGCAATGCCTCCAGAATTCGGCAGAAAGTGGGGAACGGAGTGTCTTAACACTAGGTTCCCTCTGCCTACCCTGCTGTGTGCGGGATATAGCGTGAAGCTAATTTAATTTAAGTATCCTGTTGAGGCCAGTCATTGCGCAGCCGCACGAAGTGTGACTGTAAAACCGACTGGTTGTGGGTTGTATACCCACTGGAGGAGATGAAATATTTCTAAAAATTATATTCCCATTTCTTCGCTCTGGTGCCGACGCTAAGGGCGGCTTTGAGTTCAGCCACTCAACACGCAATGCCTCCAGAATTTGGCAGAAAGTGGGGAACGGAGTGTCTTAACACTAGGTTCCCTCTGCCTACCCTGCTGTGTGCGAGATACAACGTGAAGATTTAAAAAAAAAAGTATCCAGTAAATTAGGCGAGGGAACGGAATCCAAAAAAAACTAGGTTCCCATTGCCTACTTTTCTAAATAAATCCCGTATTTTACAGCGTGATGCCGTTGTTACAGTGTGAAGCTGTATGTAGTTCACCATACAAAAGAACCGTATTAAATGTTTACAACTTTAATAACCAATACTCAAAGATGAAAGGAAGGACTCATTAAAATAGATAACAAAATTTAACGATCACGAATATAATTAAAATTGTTTGCATTTTATGTTCTTGCGTCGCTGTAATTGCTCTCATTTGAATATTGGATTTACTTAATATATGGATAATGTACGTACGTTGCGTTTATTGAGACCATCTGATCTCATCTGCGTGATGGTCGTCGGTTTGAAGTCAGAGACGCATAGCGCGGCGTTGAGTTGCGTCACTTAATATACAATGTCTCGAAAATCTATAAGTGTTAACATTAGGTTTTTTCTACCTACCCTGTTATACAATGAGAAGGCGAAAAAACGTACATTTATTGAGACCATCGTGGCACAGTGGGATAGTTTCTGATTATAAAGGCAATGAGTGCAGGTTCGATGTCATATGGGGAAATTTGTTATTTTTATTTCTTTCTTCTGGTAGCAAGACAACGAACAGCGTTGAATTTTAAAATTTATCACAGAATGTATCAAAAACTGAAACAACCAACAGACAGACGATGGACAACAAATAAGTGTTCCGACATTTTCTTTTGAGTTACGGAACCTTAAATTTACTAACTGTAACCTTGTAATAAATACACATAAAAAACATTCTCTTAATCCCCAATTATAATATGAAATCAATTTAAAAGAACAGACCAGGCCAGTCGTGGCGCAGGGGCACAAAATGTGACTGTAAAACCGACTGGTTGTGGGTTCGATCCCCACTCGAGGAGATGAAATAATTATTTAAATTTATATTTACATTTCTTCGCTCTGGTGTTGATGCAAAGCGCGGCGTTGAGTTTCGTCACTCAACATGCAATGGCACAGAATTTAGCGGAAAGTGGGGAACGGAGTGTCTTAACACTAGGTTCCCATTGCCTACCCTGTTTTGTGCGGGATACAGCGTGAAGCTAATTTATTTATTTTTTAGTTATCTTTATTTTATAGTTATTTTAGTTATCTATATAGATCATTGTAGTCCGTTTAAAGCGGATACAATAAAGGATGCAAGTGAACCAACTAATTTCTTCGTATTATTAACAACTTTTGACCTTTTACGTTTTCTCAGGTCACTATTGCAGTCATGAATGAAATAGTCAAAGAACTTAACTAACTATATATTGGTTGTAGCAAAAACTGATATTATATTTGTGATGAAACAAACAAATAAAAAGTTGGATTTTGTCTCTAAATATCATAGTAGCAATTCTTTTTGTTTCTTAGAATTTTGTACTTATAAAATTCTTTGAGGCCTTCGTGGCGTAGAGGCGCGACAGTTGTGAGTTCGATTTCCACTCGGGAAAATATTTTTTTAAATATTACCTTTCCTTCCTCTGGTAACAAATCAAAGGGCTGCGTTATGTTCCGCTTCCCTCATTATTAGATGCCTCGAGATTTCGATGGAAAGTCGGGAACGGAAGTGTCTTAATGGAAAGGGAACATTAGGTTTCCAGGTTCCCTCTGCCCACTCTTGACAGGGATACAGAGCGAGTAACTAATATATACATTTATAAAAAAAAAGTTTTTTCATCTATTACTTAATAGCCACTAGTATATTAATATTATCACTATGAATTGGGGGCAATCGTGGCGCAGTGGCACGAAGTGTGACTGTAAAACCGACTGGTTGTGGGTTCGATCTCCACTCGAGGAGATGAAATATTTACTTAAATTTATATTTCCATTTCTTCGCTCTGGTGTCGAGG
>JAAIXJ010000183.1:134450-272851 GCA_013403705.1 Heliconius hermathena
TATATATATAAATGTATGCAGCAAATGACAATCTATTATTGACGAACCACAATTTCGTACAAAATTGTGACGCAAATAAAATTAAATTTTTAATTTCATTTAATTTAATTCACAATTTCGTACTTTGCTCTACCAAATAATTTAAATATAATTTTTCCCACAGGATAGAATCGAACCCACAACTAGCAAACTGACATTTAGATACTGTTTCACTGCGGCACTATGTGTAGGCGTTTTAGACTTTTTTTAGTTTTACGTTGTTTTCCACACATTGCAAGGTAAGCAGAGGAAACCTAGTGTTAAGACACTCTGTATACGCACCTCATATGTCGCCTATGTTTCATAATATTGTGTGTTTAGCAGCAGAACTCAACGCCACGATTTGTCTTCTTACCGAAGCAATGAAATGAAAATATAGAAACTGAATCCAGAACCGTCTCGTTTACAGATGGTACAGACCATTGCGCCACAGAGACACCCACTGTACCAGTAATACGAGATCGATCGTAATAGTTTGAAATATGTGCGTTGCTTTAAATATAACATTGTTATATGAGTATAGGCAAAGTATAAATTCCTTTCTCTTGTTAATATTATGCTTGTTTGTTTCAAAAGTTGCGCACGCGCATATGCTTCTATTAATAAATGTTTATTTGTTCTAAGAAAAAAATAATTGAAGGTACACTTTTGGAATAGGTATATGATATACGTTGGACAGCGTTGAGTTCCGCCTCTCAATATACAATATATCAAAATTTGGGCAGTGCGTGGGAAACAGAATCTATAAACTTGGTTCCGAAATACAGCGTCATACTGAAAAAAAAATGTAAAATTGAAAACTTAAATTTGCTTTTTTAAACATGACAGATCTCTCTCAAAGCAAAACCATCAATTATACCAAAATTTTGGAACATTTTATAATAATAGGAAACGAAAATCAAAATGAAATCCAATTGGAATTGAAGTCATAACTATAATAGGAACATTTCGTGCTTCAGTTCCATTTATTCAGAGCACGCATCACGCTTTTTCCTGCATAGCACGGCAGACAGAGGGAACCTCGTTTTAGTTTTAGCTAAAAATATACTCCGAGTGTGAACCGAACCCAAAACCATAGCGCTTACAGTCTGTTTACTGTACTTTATAAGTTGTCATTATGTTGTGAGATATGCATAAAGATGTAAAAATGTCGACCGGATGTTTAGATTCACTAATAAATAATTCATAGTATAAAATAAGATTATCTTATGAACATATATTTTATTATCTATTATAGTTATTATTTGTAAATAGGTATGTATATATGTATATAAAAACGATATTTATATAATCTTTGACGTTTTGTTGAAATTTCGCTAATGGAACTTAACGCCGCATGTTGTATAACAATATGTTGAGTGCTAAAGTTATGTGAGCCCCCACCCAATTTTCAAAATATTGCGTGTTGATTGGCGGAGCTCAACGCCGCTCTTTTGCATTACTGTCAAAACAAGGATATATAAATAATTCACTCCTACGATTGAGAATTTACAAGTACAATTTTAAACTTATTAAACAATAAAAGATCAACTAAGATCAATATTTATTATTTTCATTCTCTCGCTATGGCAGCGAGGCAAAGCGCAGCGTTGTGTTCCGCCACTCGACGTGCATGGCCTCCAGAATTTGGCAGAAAAGTGGGAAAACAAAGTGTTTTTATAGGAATGAAGTTTCTTAACACTAGGTTCCCAGGTTCTCTCTGCCTATCCTGTGAAGGTTAAGGCGTGAAGCTCAAAAAAAATCAACTAATAATTAGGATTCTATATAAGTTCTAAGTAATTTCCACAAGATGTTACAAACTTGGACCAAAGCCAGCGCTACTATTGTAAAGCCTTATGAGGTATAATTAAGTTAAATATATTGCTTACATTTCTTAATTTATATTTTCTTTAAGTTACTTGCAACTTAACTAACCACTTACTTAGGTACTCAACTATTTTTTTAAAGTCACTCTGTATCCCGCACAAAGCAGAGTAGGCAAAGGGAAGTAAATGTTAAGACACTTCATTCCCAATTTTCCTCCGAATTCTGGGAACATTGCGTGTTGCCTTTGCGTATTGCCTCGACACCAAAGCGAAAGGAGGAAAGAAAAAAAGAGAGAATAAATGAGAATATGAAATATTTTATATATGGGCCTGTAGTGTCTTAATGGGGAACGGAGTGTCATAAAATTAGATTTCTAAAACTATTTAAAAGGTCATAGTAGCACAGTGACTAGGTGTAAACGCAATATTTATGACAGAACACGTTAAAATTAACATTATTTTTCCCTTCCGTGGCAAGAAAAAGCGCAGCGTTGAGTTCCGCAACTTAATCGTATACAGAGACTCTTGAACGACGAAGCTTTATAGTAAAAGGCGAGAGGCTATAAATAAATACTTATATTTAATAATGTGATGGGAACTATTCAAACATTGAAAAACGAATTTAAAGCCTAATTTATGATACTAACAAAATTTATACTTTCATTAATAATTCAAAATCGTGAATCACGTTCTAAAAACAATCAGCAAATTAATTACAAATGTTTAAACAAATTTAAATTATGCAGTGTGATCCCGGCCTAGAATAGGATCATCCTGGTACTGGTGGTGCCCCTGTAGCTCCTCTGGTGTTGCACGGGGTCGTGGGCGGCGGTAATCACTTACCATCAGGTGACCCGAACGCTCGCTTGCCCTGTCCTTTTCCATTAAAAAAAATTAAACAGTGATTGTTAATATTATAATAACTATATTAATAAGTAAAGGAAAATAAGTAAAGGAAATTTTAAGTCCCTAAACTAAAATTATTATAAATTTTTTGAAGTCGGTTAATAAGCAATGTCATAATATTTTATTGTATTATTTGCAGCCTTATTTGTACCCTTAAGGGTGAATTAAAAAAAACCACGAATAAAATATTTCTAACAGATTAGATTTTTTTTTATTTTTATTTATAAAGCTTTTTTACATATATTCTTTCAACCCCTTATTTGAACCCTTAGGGGGTGAATTCTAAAAAACTATGAAACACGTGTTCAATGAAAAATTTTTATGAGTCTGAATTTCAAATTTTATAAAAATCGGTGCCGATTTTAAAAAAAATCCATACAAACTTTCAACCCCTATTTCATTCCTTTAGAGTTAACATTTTTCAAAATCCCTTCTTAGTGGATGTCCAGATTATGAAAGTAAACATCTGTTCAAATTTCACGTTTCTACCATCAGTGGTTATGGCTCTGCGTGCGTCTTACCTCAGTCAGTCAGGTACATGTCCTTTTATATATATAGATAATAATTAATTCCCCCGAGTGGAGATCAAACCCACAACCATCGCGTTACAGTCACAGCCTCGTCCCCCAGCGCCATTACGGCCTCCTCAAAAAATAATAAATGAAAATATATATTAAGATTACACAGAGAAAGGATAACCACGAACGCACTAACCTTTTTAAAGCGATTCTCATAATATAACAATCGTGATCATTCCAAAATAAATGAATGTCAAATGTAATAGTACTTTTTTTGGGTATAAAGGACAAGGTCGTTTCGACACCATAAGATATTGCTAGAAAAAAAATATGTTATTTTCCCCCATTATTCTTTTAAAAAGAAGCTTCCCGCGTAGCAAGATAGACAGTGAGGTCCCTACTTTTAAAGATATTGTATATTCCATGCCTTTTAAGAAAAAAAAAGAAACCTTTATCAGATACTTTATAAGATAATTTTACTCGTTACCAGAGCGAGAAAATGAAAATATTAAATATTTTATTTCCTCGAGTGGAAATTGAACCCACAACCTATCCCCTTTACCTATGATTGCACCCCTGCGTTTACAGTAGCACGCTTGTGCATCTGCGCCACGACTGGTCTCAAATTATTTATCCCTCATATAGAAGGGAAAAGCTGGTGTTAAAACACTCTGTTCGCCATGTTCCACCCAATTTTTAAGACATTGGTTGTTGATTGGTAGAGCTCAACGCCATACATTAGCGAGGAAATGAGACTTAATTTCATTGAGTGGAAAAAGAAAGAGAACTTACAAACGTCTCGTTTACTGTAGGTACTGTGCCGCTACGCCTCGAAAAGTGACTACATATAGTAGTCACTTTTCCAAATAAAATAGTAAAATCCAATGTCAATATAATGTTTATATAAAACGTTATATTGACATTGGGTTTTCCACGTTACCAGAATAAGGAAATAAAAATAATTCATTCCCCCTAATAGAGAACGCCGGATCGAACTCACAACCGTCGATCTTACAGCCGTAATACAAATATATTAAGTTTTATAGCCATAGGTACCTACATATTTTATTTTTTATTTTTATAAAAAAAATGCTTTACTTTTATAAAAAAAAGCTTAAAAAATATATGATCTATTTCAAACATGACTCATCTATAGCATCATAAAATCTGACATTTAAACCCACTTCATGTAAGTAATCGAACCAAAAGCACCGTAATACTAATACGCGATTATGTTAAATTGATACAATTTATAAATATTATAATAAGGCCAGTCGTGATGCAGGGGCACAAAGTGTGACTGTAGACGCAACAAGTTGTGGGTCCGACTCCCACTTGAGGAAAAGAAATATTTAATATTTTCATTTCTTCGCATAGTGTTCAGGCCAAGCGCAGCGTTGAGTCCCGCCACTAAATACGCAATGCCTCGATGAATTCAGCGGGAACGGAGTACCCTTGTTTAACACTAGCTTCCCTCTGTCTATCCCGCTGCGTGCGGGAAACAGCGTGACGCAAAAAAAATATTATAATGACCTGGCGACGAAGTATAAAAAAAATCAGAAGCCGTGGTGGCACAAAGACGATGGCTATGGGTTCGATCTCACTCGAGGGAATTATCTTTCAAGACCAAGAACGGTGTTAAGCTCCGCTACAGACACGCATTGTCTTAACAATTGGGCGGAGAGCGGGTATATAACGATTTTTTTAAATTCGACACAATGATTAGCTCGTACAAGCAAACAAACACTTTACCTTTATAATATTAAGTATAGATAACCTCGACCACATTTCTTCACGTACAAAGAATTCGATCGATTGACCCGCCCTTGTTACGAGAGCGGTATTACCTTCGACTCTTCTTTAACCGTAATTAGGTAACTACGGTAATTATTAATATTAAACAAGCATCTGGCTGTTATAATAATGGTTGCGGGTTCAAATCCTATTGGAGTAAATAATTTATTTTCTCACTATGGTGACAAGATATAACGCGGCGTTGAACGAAGTTCTCTCTGCACAAGCAGAAGAGGGAAGTCGAACAAGTCTCCGAAGTGTATTGATGTTAAGATACTTGTTCCCTTCTTTCACACGAACTTTTGAGACATTACATGTAAATGGCAAATGTTAATTAATTAAATATAATCTTCCCCTCGAGTAGTATCAAACTCATAATCGTCGGGTTTACAGTCGGACACAGTCACTGCACCACAACGGCCTCCTAAATTCCCATTTAGGAGGGAGGTTTAAAATAAATACATAAAGAACATAGCCCCTTTTACTTCAAATATTAAAAATCTTTAAATAATTACAATTTTACTAAGTACTTGCGTATATAAATAAATATAAATAAAAATTGAGGCCGTCGTTTGATCCCCACTCTTATTTCTTAATATCTTTTCTTAATATCTTATTATTTCTTAATATTTTTATTTCTTCGCTCTGTCACGAAGGCATAAGCACGGCGTTAAGTTCCGCCACACAGAAAAAATTGGTGGAAAATGGGGAACGGAGTGTCTTATCACTATGTTCCCTCTGCCTACCCTGCTGTGTGCGGGATACAGCGTGAAGCTTAAATATATGTATATATAAATAAATAAATATATGCTAACTTTGTAACTTGAACTTTAAATTTGACCGCAGTGTTGAGTAGTAGTCGCTTGCGGCAACGAATGTGATTTTATTGAGGCACGGAGACGGAGGCGTGATGCCCGCTATTACTGGAGTGTTGCAATTATTTATTATAGTATAGAATTGATGGTATACAGTTTTTAGTCTGTTTTAAACTGAAAATATTATAGAATTATTGTTTTTTTTAGCTTTACGCTTTATAATAGGGAAGGCTGAGGGAACCTAGTGTTAAGACACTCCGTTTTCCATTTTTCGCTAAATTCTGAAGACATTGTGTATTGTGTGTGTGGCGAAATTCAATCGCGTTTTGCCTCGACACGGAAGCAAGAAATGAAAATATTAAATATTTTATTTCCTCGAATGGAAATCGAACCCACAACTCGTCTAGTTTCCAGTCATATATATAAATATTAAATATGTTAAATTACTTTATAAACCGATGAGTTTCACCACTCAACACGAACGAAATGGAATGTCTTAACATTAGGTTCCCTTTGCTTAACTATGGGAGACACATCATGAAGCAAAACTGAAAACCAAAAATAAATTAAAATATTTTAAATAACTACTTAGTATGCTTTTAACTTCATAAGTAACTTTAAAGGATTCAAAAACACATAAAAAATGTTAATAAAAATAAAAAACGATCGCATTATACTATGAAAAGTACTAATTTACCCTCTGACATTTATATAATCGTTCGAAACCATTTCAAAGAGATTAAGCTTATAATAATACCAAGGTTTATATATCGATGCTTTGCAAAAACAATCTTATTTATCGAAAATATATATTTTTTAATGCTATAGGCGTATTTAAAGTTATTTTATTAAATAACTTTAACTTTTTTTAATAGCCAGTCGTTAAGAGGCCAGTCGTGGCGCAGCTGCACGAAGTGTGACTGTAAAATTGACTGGTTGTGGGTTCGATCCCCACTCGAGGAGATGAAATATTTACTTAAATTTATATTTCCATTTCTTCACTCTGATGTCGAGGCTAAGCGCGGCGTTGAGTTCTGCCACTCAACACGCAACGCCTCCAGAATTCGGCAGAAAGTGGGGAACGGACTGCCTTAACACTAGGTCCTTCTGCCTAGCCTGCTGTGTGCGGGATACAGCGTGAAGCTGATTTGATTTTAATTTTTTAACTTCACGCTGTATCTCTGCACACAGCATGATAAGAAGTGTGTTAGTACTTAAGGCACTCCGTTCGTCCTCCGTTTTTCATTTTTCGCCGAATTCTGAAATCTCAACCATAACCTTACATATAGTTAAGGTATTATAGTTAAAATTATTAAATGAATGTACATACATATATATATACAAGAGCAAAGCTCAATCATTTGTTCGTAAATAAAGTGGGTGGGTGAGGTAAGTTCCGTCACTCAACACCAATAATACTTTCAGAATTCTGCGGAAAGTGGGGAACGGAAGTGTATTAATACAACGATATGTTAACACTAGGTTCCCAGGTTCCCTCTGTCTATCCTGCTATGTGCGGATTATAGCAAGAAACTAAAAAATACTTTTAATACAATTCAAAATGTAATCTTTAGTATTTAAATAATGACTAAAAGTCTAGCCAAGTACAAGTACAGTAAGGCAAGTCATACAAATTTTAATTAACTTGGCAGAAACAAAGACGGCTTATAATACTCTTTTTGTATGATACATTTAAATGGCATTTACGCGAATATCCAATGTTGTATGGTAAATAAATATCAAAATAGTTTAGTGTTTCTTAATTTAGACCTACACTCTGTATCTATATGGTTTTTACAATTGACGATTAATCTTCATAATTGATTAATAGTCGAGTTCCTCCATCACGTCGAGTTTGGGAATTAGAAAACGGAGTGTCTTAGCACTAGGTTACCCCAGCTTACCTTGCGTGAAGCTGCTTGATCACTTATAAAAATAATTGTGAATTATTTCAGAAATATCGCGGTGGTCCAATTTAATGGAATATATTTTTTGCTTACTTTTAAAGTACGAAATGGGTTTTCACAAAGCTCTCATGTCATGATATTTAATTTTGTCGATTGAGATTTGAACCCACAACCTGTCGCGCTTACAGTCGAACGTTTGTGTCCCTGTACCACGACTGGCCTCAAATTAATATACTCGTATACATTTGCTTTCATCAACGTTACACCCGTCTCGTCATATAGAAATAACTAAGAGTTATGTATGACCCATGACACATTTATTTACGTTGAAACTTTTAACTTGATCACCTTCCCCTATAACCTTCTTTGATAAATGAAAAAAACAATATAATAAGTTCTTTGATTTTCACGATTATTACACATTTTAAATGAAACTATTCTAACCGGATTAATCGCGTATATTTAGTATTTTTATACATTTTTGGAAACCCGACGTTTCGAACACTTTGCTGTAGTCCGTGGTCACGGGTAGACTGAGGTGGCATTCGTCTGTCAGTTGATATAATTATTATATCAAACTACCGCCAACGATTTCTTAATTTCCTCGCGTACAGCCCTGGATTCTTGCAGAATGAGCTAACTGTATCTTGCCCTCTGGTATGGTGGGTTTGAGACTTCAATGATTTAATGAGTGGGTCCCAGGTGGTAGAAAGCTTCCAGCCATCCTCTCTATTGAAATTAGGATATTTTTGTATTTCAATAGCCTCGCGGATCATTCTAGGAATGTATCTGTTTTCCTTAGCGAGGATTTGGGGTTTATCAAACCTAATGTAGTGGCTGGGTTTATCCACAGTATGCTCACACACAGCTGACTTCGATACATGCCCATTCTTGATGTCAGAGATGTGTTCCTTCACCCTAACACCGATGCTTCTCTTTGTTTGACCGATGTATGATAAGCCACAGTCACAGTCTAGTTTGTATACACCTGCACTCTGTAAAGGAATATTACTTTTTACTGGTCTCAAGAATTGGCTCACTTTCTTGTTAGGCTTGAATATGGTTTTTATGGAAGCTCTTCTTAAGATGTTGCCAATCCTGTCTGTAACTCCCTTCACATATGGTAGAAATGCCGGCTGTCTCTCTACTGTGGGTGGCTTGTTGGTCTTCTGACAACGCTGGCGGGGAACTGGCAGCTTGTTCTGATGAAGGCTATTCTTCACCTGGCGAAGCTCGTCCCCTAGGTGTTCAGCGTCGCAGAGGTGGTGGGCTCTCTGAAACAAAGATTTGCCAACGGTAGATAACTGTGTAGGGTGATGGTGAGATTCACCATTGAGGTATCTATTGGTGTGCGTGGGTTTCCTATAAACTGTGTGGCCTATTGTGCCATTGGGATTTCTTATGACTAACACATCAAGGAAAGCTAAGGAATTATTAGCCTGTAATTCTATTGTGAATTTAATATTGTTATTAATAGAATTAAGATGGTTTAGGAATATATAAATATTGTCCGTAGGTAAAATTGTAAAAGTGTCATCTACGTACCGCTTATATATCCTAGCTAGACAAGGCGCAGAGCTAAGAGCCATCTCCTCAAAGTCCTCCATGTATATATCTGCTATTACTGGGGACACAGGCGAACCCATAGCAATGCCATCTATTTGTAAGTAGAATTCTTGATTGAACATTAGATATCCAGATGTGAGGCAATGTTCTAAAAGTTCAAGATATTCCATTGGCATATTGTTTTGACCAACAAGCCACCCACAGTCGAGAGACAGCCAGCACTTCTACCATATGTGAAGGGGGTTACAGACAGGATCGACAGCATCTTAAGAAGAGCTTCAATAAAAACTATATTCAAGCCTACCAAGAAAGTGAGCCAATTCTTAAGACCAGTGAAAAGTAACATTCCTTTACAGTGTGCAGGTGTATACAAACTAGAGTGTGACTGTGGCTTATCATACATCGGTCAAACAAAGAGAAGCATCGGTGTTAGGGTGAAGGAACACATCTCCGATGTCAAGAATGGGCATGTATCAAAGTCAGCTGTGTGTGAGCACACTATGGATAAACCTAGCCATTACATAAGGTTTGATAAACCCCTAATCCTCGCTAAGGAAAACAGATATATTCCTAGAATGATCCGCGAGGCTATTGAAATACAAAAACATCCTAATTTCAATAGAGAGGACGGCTGGAAGCTTTCTAACACCTGGGACCCACTTATAAAATCTTTGAAGTCTCAAACCCACCATACCAGAGGGCAAGATACAGTTAGCTCATTCTGCAAGAATCCAGGGCAGTACGCGAGGAAATTAAGAAATCGTTGGCGGTAGTTTGATATAATAATTATATCAACTGACAGACGAATGCCACCTCAGTCTACCCGTGACCACGGACTACAGCAAAGTGTTCGAAACGTCGGGTTTCCAAAAATGTATAAAAATACTAAATATACGCGAATAATCCGGTTAAAATAATTTCATTTAAAACAATATAAATAGATTTTTCAATTGGATTTTCAGTAGTTCCTGAGATTAGGGCGTCCGTCTTAATATTAATATAAATAAACATCGTATAGCAGTCGTATCGTACTGTCTAAAGTAAACTACTCTTCACTGTCTATCTCTGGGAAATCTCTTTTAGGAAAATTACGACAGCTTTGTAAGAGGAAGACTTATTAGGTGTTAAAATATAATGCTTTAGGTAAATTGTAATACTGTTCACGTTTTCTTACTTGAAACTTAAGTAACAAGACA
This sequence comes from Heliconius hermathena, assembly GCA_013403705.1. NCBI lineage: Eukaryota > Metazoa > Arthropoda > Insecta > Lepidoptera > Nymphalidae > Heliconius > Heliconius hermathena. Next base: position 144,997 of record JAAIXJ010000183.1, read on the forward strand.
TATAATGGTTTTCTAAATAGGCTTAGACCGTCGTTGCTCATTGGTTTTCTAACTGTGCACGCGACGGTTGTGAGTTCTATTCCCAGTCGGAAGAATGAATTATTTTTATTAATTGGCTCTGGTAACAAATTGGAAATTATATTCCACATAGAGGCTCTATTTCATTTCACAGTAAGATTTAAATTTTTATTACTATCATGGCCGTTAATTCTAAGGGCCAATGGCAGAACTCGTTCGAGTTTAATTGCATGAGATGACTTTTGATTGCTGTTGTTTCAGAGTGTCCCGAAAAAAACAATTGAAAACTAACCAAGACAACTACCAAAAAATGTATCAAGAAAACAGAAAAGAGAATAGAGCAATTAATGTATTAAAATAAAACATATATAGTACCGATAATTAAATCGTGAGAACGTCTTGGATTAGCAACATTGGAAAAAGTGTAAACACTACAGTCGTAGGTTTGATTTCCAGTTGGGGAAATGAACTATTCTTCTTACTTTCCTTTGTCTCGAAAAAGTGGATAAAACTACAATTAGCGAATACAGCGTACAGCTAAAAAAAATTCACATAGTGGGACCCAAACTTCATATAGTAACAAAATCTGAAAACGAAAATATTGTTAACATATTTTTTTTAAATAAGATTTGAACTCACAACCATCATAGCGCAAATAAACAGAGAATAATACTGATATTATTCTAAGTAGACATTATTTATAACTAAATGATTTATAACTTTATAAGTGACAATAAAGTATGTAATTAAAACATTTTTAACATAATTTACTGCATTTAAAAAGATTGAGAAAACATAATGATATGACTAACAGCAAAATGTTATGATGATTTTCTTTACTGATTATTCAATGAATCTTCATGGCGCAGTGGTACAACGTCTCACTGAAAATGGGACTGGGTTTGATTCGATAGATGGGTTTGTTTTCTCGTTCTCTCATATAGGCCAGTTGTAGGACAGGGGCACAAGGTGTAACTGTAAACTCGACTGGATGTGGGTTCGATCCCCACTCGAGGAAATGAAATATTTACTTAATTTTATATTTCCATTCGCTCTGGTGCCGAGGCGAAGCGCGGCGTTGAGTTCTGCCAACACAACACACGACATCTGTCAACACGCTATACCTCCAGAATTCGGCAGAAAGTGGGAAACGGAGTGTCTTAAGACTAAGTTCCCTCTGCCTACCCTGCTATTTGCGGGATACAGCGTGAAGCTGATTTATTTCTTTTATTTCTTTCATATAGCAGTGTAGGCATATGATATTTACAATATGATTAAAATTATCGTCACTATTATTTTACTATATAACCTATTTCTTAACCGACTTCTGTAAGAAAAGGAGGTTATCAATTCGACTGTATTTTTTTATGTCTGTTACCTCCGAACTTTTGACTGGTAGAATCGATTTTGATGATTCTTTTTTTATTTGTAAACTAGTGCTGCCCGTGTGGTCCTATTTTAATTTAGCCCATTTATGTTATCTACGAGAAAATCGTATAAATCGCAAATGGACGAATAACTGATTATCAACCCAGCCGATTTCGATGATTCTTTTTTTATTGAAAATGCTACACTTCCAGGTGTTTGATGAGAGTTTGGTTAAGTTGTGATCATAAAGCCACAAAGCGTCATAATGCTTGGGCGCGAACCCTGTGTGGCCAGCTAAGGGTGTTGAGAGACGTGCACCGGTTTCACAATTAGGATTAGCTGGTGAGGGTTTCCCTACTATTACGCTGATGTAGCTAGATGTAAAACTACTTTACTGTGATGCTCTTGGTGCGACCTATCTCTGAGTTGTCCCTATACCGGTATTACCACCTAGAGACTGTCGCCACTTAATGCGTATGAACTATGGAAAATATGGAAATCTTTACTTGGGCTGTGGAATGGAGTCCGAAAGGATTTAGACCATTTTCAATAGTCCTGGATTGAATGGTTGACGGACGGTCACTAGATCGATCCCTAGAAAGCAGAGAAATATCTTATTGTTGTTACTATATTTTTGTTTTCCTCTGTACTATAGCATAATATTAAATATTTCACTTTCCCGCGTGAGAATCGAACCCACAACCTGTCCAGTTTACAGGTAAGGTTGCGCCGTTTGCGTATTTTTTTTTTTAGTTTGACAATTGTCATTATGTTATATTATATATGTAGCCCACAGGCAAAACGAGCGGAATGTCAGTAAAATTATTAATATAATGAAACTATTTATAGATAGGCCAGTCGTGATGCAGGGGCACAAAGCGTGACTGTGAACGCCACTGGTTGTGGGTTCTATCCCCACTCGAAGAAATGAAATATTTATTTAGATTGATATTTCCATTTCTTCCCTCTGGTGTCGAGGCAAGGTGCGGCGTTGAGTGCCGCAACTCAGCATGCATTGCGTTCAGAATTCGGCGTAAAGTGGGGAACGGAGTGTCATAAAACTAAGTTCCTTCTGCCTACCCTGCTGTGTGCGGGATACAGCGTGAAGCTGATTTTATTTATAGATAGTTTTGAAACTGTAACTTAGAAACAAGGAGTGGATGTAAATATTTGTAAATGTATGATCGCCCCAGCACTTGTTATGTCATCACCGCGTTAGATTACTCATAATTTCTTATTATTTCGATATACGATCTAATATTATTGTAAACTATATTTATCAAATACTGGAGTATAATACATAAATATTGAAATATTCTATATGGATATAGGAAAGTCAGGACCGTAGTGACCGGTCGTGGAGTAGGGACAACAAGCGTGTGACTCTAAGTACGACAGGTCGTGGGTTAGATTCTCACTCGAGGAAACGAAACATTTTTATTTCCTAGCCCTGGTAACGAGGCAAAGCGCGGTGTTCAGTTCCGCCATTAAAATCCTATATAAAGCAGAATATTCGTTTTAGAAAATTGTTCTAAAACGAATATTCTGCTTTATACAAGAGCAACTAAAAACACTAATCTCTAGTACGAGTACAAATTTAAATTGGGTAGTTACAAATAATGTTATCAAAATAATCACATCAGTAAGTTAACTAACTAAATTAACTTTAAATTATACCTTTTTAAATTCAAGAAATGAAATCATTCACGAATTACTACTATATAAGATGATGTATAAAAAGTGTTTCAAAACCGCATAAGATTCTCACGTTAAATGTGGAATATACTGACTGTAATATTGACGAGCTTGATGAATTTGGTTAATTTTTAGGGTTCCGTACGTTTTTAAGGAAAAAAGTAATCCTTATAAGATCACTTTGTTGTCAGTCCGTCTGTCTGTCTATCAAGACCCTTTATCTCAGGAACGTTTGGAGATATCAAGTTGAAATTTAAACCATATACGGCCACATGATTTCCTGATAAAAAATGTAATTCTATATTTACTAAAAAAAAAGATATGGCTGTTTATATCGCTAAAAACGCGTATTTCGACACTATCAAGGGAATCAAAATTCATAGGGTACTTCCGGCTTATCAAGAATTATGAAATTTGGCAGCTAGCGTCTACAAAATAAATTTGTGGTTAAGTCCTAAAAAATAATATCCTTAAAAAAGGGCAAAATTTGGTATTAAACTCGCTGGTTCAAGTGGGGTATCAAATCAAAGGGCTCTGGCTAAACTAAGCCTGAATTTCAGAAAAAGCTCAAGACTTCCAATTTTTGTACCGTACTCTCGGTGGCCGGGCCCGACTCACCCTTGTCCGATTTTATTTTTAAAAACTTTAGATATATTTTTTCCAAAATTAGAAAATTTATATTTATATTATTTCTTTTTTAAAAATCCTTTTCGCTGTTATTTTAAATTAACGTAATATATAATATTTATAGCAATGATTGTGCGTACGATCCGCATTGTGTAGATCATAATATCTCTATATATAATAAGACAGTAAAAATATTTTGTCTGTACATTTAGTAATTTTGACTGAAATGGATAGAGGGACACTTAAAAAGAATAATAGAAAGCAAAAAGATTTTTTTTGAATTTCTTGTCTGTCTGTCTGTCTGTCTGTCTGTCTGTCGACATATTTTTGTCCGCATTTTTCTCTGAAAGTACTGAACCGATTTACTTGAAAATTTCACCAATTGCTTTGTTTTAACTCAACTTAACTACTAAAGTTTAGTTCATCAAAATCGGTTCATTAAAAAAAAAGTTATCGTCATTTGAAAGAAGTCGTAATTAATTCAACACAGAGATAAAGAACGATCTTGAAAGAAATATCAAGTAAATACAAAGATTTTTTGGTTGGTTCGTTCATATAATATATGTAACTAATTTAAAAACTGTACAGGAGTTAATATGCAATTATTACAGTTATTTTACAAAGAATATTATGAATCCTTCAAATCAATAATTTAACATTTAAGGCTGTTTCTGAATGAGTAAATTAAATTATTCACTGACATCAGCACATTTAACAGAGTATATTATATAGGTAAAAAGAACATAAAGTTACAAAAATATATACGTGTAATACATAATTAGCTTTATGTATATTTTATAAATATCAAATATCAACAATGGTCGTATTTTTTTATTTAAAACAATCAAAAATTCTTTGACGATAATGTCGTAAAAAAAAGTCATATTAGAAGTCATTATAGTTGTCAATCGATTGTGCTTATTAAATCAGTAATCATTTATTTTAAGCGGGCGAAGCCGTGGGCGAGCCGCTAGTCAAAAATATTTGAATAATTTACTTCCACTCATACTTCCACTCCACAACCACTGTCTTGTATTTTGCGGAGTGTTTTGAATGCTTCAATAAACAATATTGTAATAACTAAATAAATCTTTAATTTTGTAGTAGGTAAACCGTTCTATATATATGTATGTAATTTTTTATTGCTCACGCTGTATATGAAGCATTAGCTTTAGTAAACTGGTGATAAATTATTTGAAGTTCAAACATGAAGTAACCAGCTTCTTTTATTTTGGAAGCCGATGGCGCGCTAGAACAACAAAATGAAACTAATCCATTCCCCTTATTAGAATCGAACCCACAAACTGCGATGTTTACACTCAGATGCTGTGCCGCTGCGTCATGTTTACATATGTAAAATCATGATAGATATTGTGTGAAGCCTAAGTAAAATAAAATATATAAATAAATAATATAAAAAAATTAAAAATCTCTAAGAAAAACTCAGTTTGATCAAATTCCAACCCGTGTGTTTTCAAAAGTTCAACTGTAGGAATGTAAGTAATTATTGTCATCACAGTAACATAATAGACACTATAAAGTCGCATCTCCGTTCTTTCTTAACGTGAACTATTGCTTATAATATGATAAAATATAACTAAAATTGGATGGAGAACGGAGAAATTCATCTCTAGATATTGGTTTTTATTTCACATGTGATACAAGTTCAATTTTCACAAATTATGCATAATATATATTTTTTTCTTGTTTTTTCCAGCTTCACTTCATTCCCGAAAAAATATTTTTGTATTGAATAGTCCGTTTGTCGAAGAAGGCTTGATAACGGCTATAAAATTACATTATTATATGTTAATCATTTCAATTACTATAGATGTGGCTTGAGCTACCAGGAGCTCTTAAAAAGAAATGTCATACAGGCCAGTCGTGGCGCAGTGACACTAGCGTAAACAGACTGTAAAGGCTTCAATTTCCACCCGAGGTTGATTTTCTTCATATTTAATATTTACATTGCTTCGCTCTGGTTTAGAGGTAAAGTGCCTCATTGAGTTTCGCCACTCAATACACCATATCTCATGAATTCGGCGGTAAGTGGAGAGCGGAATATCTCAACACTAGTCTCACCATGAGAGCGAACCCAGATGTAAAAGTTAGTGTAATATATTGCCTGGCTTTTTTTTATTTTGCAATCTACCTTTAATAAAAATATTTCTTAAGAAGCGAAATTAGTCAAACAAACTCTATGGTATATTTCTATAATTTAAATCTGAAATACGTGGGTTAAGAGGTCTACTCCCGCAGGGGTTCGATGCGTTAACAATGTAGATATTATGTTTAGTAAAGCAAGATAAGACTTTTTATATGGTTCCGTATAAAAAAAATACTTTAACTTTACCAATTGAGTTCTAGCTTTCAACGGAAACGGAGTTTAAGTTTAACACTAGGTTAAGTTAAGTTAAGTTTAACACTAGGTTCCTAGATTCCCTCCTAGGTTCCCTAAGTTTAACACTAGGTTCCTAGGTTCCCTCCACCTATCCTGCTATACAGCGTGAAGCTAAAACGAAAGAAAAACATTATTACTTTATTGCCTAATAAAGAATTAATTCGCCATTGCCACTCAGTCGGATAGTGAGTGATTGTACATACGGCGGCTTGATCAATATTTAGATATATTTTTTTCAGCTTCATGAGAACGGGACGGGATACCCTGTAGATAGCGAGATAGGCAGGGCAAACCTAGATTTAAAATACTCCGTTCCTCACTTTTAGAAATATTGCGTGTCGAATACCATACATTAATAGAAATAAATTGTAAATAAAAAAATAAAATTCCTGTGTCCAGACACTTTTTGCTGAAATTTCGAGTGGCGGAACACAACGCCGCGCCCCATTGACGAAAGTGAAAAATGAAACTAAATTAAATATAATAATTCCACTGATTGAAAATATTATAATATATTTATAAGATAAATAATATTCATAAAATTAATAATACAAATGTGTGTACATTTTAAAAGCACTCTCACAGTAGGTGTGAATTGGAATAATCACAATAAATCTAATAGCGCGATTTAATCTTAAAGTTTTGCTTAATTAAATAGTACAGGGATGGCTGTAGTTACTAATTGACTTTTATTTGTGCTTGTTTTGGTATCTAGTTCGAATCCTGTAAATAAATATATTTAAAAACATATCTATGTATGTATGTTATATTAATTTTATTATAATATATAGAACTTAAGCGAACTTTAAGAAGCGTAGAGATTCTTAACACTCGTTTAAGAAATTTTTAATCATTGTCATTTCTCTCAATTTCGTAAAACAGACCGCGGCGTTAAGTTCTACCACACAACACACATGCTGAATGTCGAATTTCGCACAAATTTGAGAAAAAACAATATAATTTTCAAGTGACACATGCGAGGCTTGGCCCGCTTAAATATTTTGTTACATTATAGCCAAATTGTACAAAATCTTTATATAATTTGGAGCCTATGTCTGGCACACACATATAAGCTATAGTACTTGGAAATTTCATATAAATCTGTTCAGTAGTTTTTGCGTGAAAGTGGAACAAACATCCATCCTTAATTATCTACTCAATTATACTGGGAACTGAAAAATGTATGCCATAATTAACAATAAAAAAATTGTCGTAATATACGTGAATACACATAAACGTATTTGTACTAAGAAATATTAAAATTTTTAACGTAGCGAGACTTTTCTTTTCTAGTGTATTATATTGATTTAAAAGCATTAGAAAAATATATAATAAGACATGATGCTGTTCCTCACTTTCCACCGAATTCTGGAGTTATTGCGTGTTGAGTCGCGGAACTCAAGATCGCGATTTGCCCCGTTACCAGAGCGAAAAGATGTAAATATTAAATATTTCATTTGCTCGAGTGGCAATCGAGCCCACTACCTGTCGCATTTACAGTCGCACATTTACGCCCCTGACCACGACTAATCCAAAAATATCCTAAAAATAATTTTCTTATAAGCTTATTTTTTTCTCATTATAATACTGTCTCATATAAATCGTTTTGTATGTCATATTAAAATAGAACGTTATTCAAACAATAGATTAGGAAATACAAAAAATATATTACAATAAAATAATTTATAATATAAATATTTATTCTATACAAAATACAATATTATAGCAATCATTAAACATATTGCTGCGAAATTTGAAACTACCAATAATAATAGATAGGCTTACTTAATACATGATCATGTTATTGACATACTAATATAACAATACGAAATAAACTATCATTTTACATCATATTTTCTTATATTTAAAAGGAAATCGATCATTTCTAATATTTTTAAATAATGAACGGGATCATCAAAATACGACAGTTTTGTCTAGTATTGAAGCTTACCAGGATTTGAACTTATACCTTTTTGGTACTGGGGCTATGGCCAATTAAGGTTATCAATTTTAGCAATAGAATAAACATTTTTATTTTAATTTAATTTTTATAAACATTTCTGTCACTTTATGCTCAATTTTTCAAAACATTGCGTTATGGATAGTAAAACTCAACACCGAGCTTTGTCTTCTTACCAGAATGAGGAAACGAACATAAATCACTTTCCCGAGTGAGAATCGAACCCACAACCATCACGTTTAACAGTCACACAATGTGCCACTGCGCACCAACTACAATTCAAATATTGTTAACAAGAAACAAAACGACTCTACATTTTTTTTAATTCTCAAAATAAAATTGTAATTAAAACCAAAAAAAAAACAATACTTAAAAAATATTTACTACAAAATTAGGAAATAACAGAAAAATATATAGAAACGACGCGTGTTGATCCCTTATACATACTACATACATACATTTACGAGACCTTAAGATGCATCGCGGTGACCGTGATACCTTTTCAGTGAGCTAAGCGTTCTAAGTAAGGGGTATATAACCATCAGAACATCAATGCAGAGCACAGTTCATCTCTAACCATCCAAGGCGCATCAGTAAATATAGAAAATATGAAATTGGTGAGTATTTGGATTTTAAAGTAAATTCTATGAAAAATTTGCTTTGGCTAACCTCGTAGAGCTGTGGTAGAGACGCCCTTTGAGAAATTCTTGCGAACAACCCTTTATAGGCAAACATTTGCATATATGGATAATATTTGAAGTTTCTACTTATAATTATATGTAGAGCTCATTATAATATATTTTTTATTTTATTTAATTATTAATAATATTTCAAATAATTGAGCAATATTGATTGTTAATTACGTTGAATTGAGAACTAAACAAAATACTCTATAATCTATTAGCTTTACACTGTATCCCGCCTACAGTTGGGAAGGTAGAGGGAACCTAGTGTTAAAACACTCCGGTACCCGTTACCCCATTTGAGTAATATGTTTTGTTTGATGTCTGTATATAATTTTGCCCTTTCTACATAAAATATATCCTGAGTAGACATTATATTTTATTATTAAAAGCTAGCTTTGAAAGTACTATAATTTCACTTATTTATGCAAAGTCATTTCTATTCTAAGCTTAACATTTAGCTTATTATTTAATAGAGACAGGTCATTTAGAAGATCTATAACCAAGATAAATATTGTACCCCCTAGCAAGTTACAACGTAAGAACAATACGCTCTATTCTCTAACATTTAAATAACACTTATCGGTATTACCGTTCTAAGCCTCGACATTTTGAAGGAAACATGATGGTTTGTTAAGATCTATTATAAAAAAGTATAATATAAATTCTTCTATTTTTTTCAGTTCATAGTTGCCGCTGTACTTGGTGTCTGCTCTGCAGCCCGTCTTGACAATGCCTACCTCCCTCCTAGAGGAGGAGCTGGTGCAGGCTATGGCGCTGGTTCCGGACCTTCGGGCTTCGGATCTGGCTTAGGAAGAGGAGCAGTTGCAGGATTTGGAGGCAGTGGAGCTTACAGCGGATCAGGATCAGGATCTGGATCCTTTGGAAGTGGATCAGGTTTTGGAGGAGTTGGTGCTGGTGCAGGAGCTGGAAACTATCAGGGAAGTTTCGGAGGCAGAAGCAACTCAGCTGACGCTAACGCTCAAATCCTCAGACTGAACAGTGACGTTACCGCAGAAGGTTTCTCTTACGACTTCGAAACATCCAACGGAATAAGGGCTGATGCATCTGGTGTTGCTACCAATGGCGTTCAATCTCAAGGCAGCTTCTCTTACAAGGGTGATGATGGCCAAGACTACAGCATCCAGTACACAGCTGACGAAAATGGTTACCAACCTCGTGGTGCTCATTTGCCCACTCCTCCCCCAATCCCTGAAGCTATCTTGAAATCCTTGGAACAAAATGCCCGTGATGAGGCCGCTGGCATCATTGATGATGGTGAGTTTAATTGCTTGTATAAATTTACATCATGATATTATAGTCCTTATAATGTGACATACATATGTATGAACGCATATTGATTTTGTAATGGTTATGTAACATGGACGGTCATAAATCATGCCAAGATGATTGAAGACGCCTCAAATTTACACCGAAAGACCTATTTCTAGGCTTTGAGTTATTGTAGGCTATATATATAAAAGAAAATCCCAAAGTAACCCAAAAATTGGAAGCAATAAAAGTCTAAATATTAGGAGATTGGATGATTTTTTATAGTAACGTTTGAATGTTATTTTTTTAACTCAATACTAAAATTACAGCTTATAAACAAACAGAAAAACATTATGAATTCCACTTACAAAAAATATATAAAACTATTACACAATATTATTAATTAATCAAAACCTGCTCTGATACAAAATTTGCTGGGCACTTAAGTTTTTACAGGGAAATTTAAAGGCGCAAAAACATAGAAATGAGGCATTACTTTTAATGAGAATAACCATCTGCTGTTTGTATTCTCAACCACTAAATACGATAATCATAAAGATCGAAATTGCTCTAAGCTGAATATTATGGTAAATGACCACGGTACAGCCTTGATATGATAATTAGTGATGCTCATTAGAATCTAAGATAGTCATTTTGACATATCTTTCTAATAAGAAAAATCGATTGAAGTTTTTTATTTCTTTATGAATTTTATGTAAAAATGTTTTAAAATAGAAAGAACGAAGACAAAGCGTAGATATTTTCGATATTTCCAAAATAGAAAGAAAGAATCAAGAAATAAGTCACTCTATCTATTCTTTATTCGTGATAGTATTCAGTTTCTTTTCACTACCTTAGTCGTATGTAGAACCCAAGTGCTAAATATATGTATGTATAATTTAATAACACGTTTTAATATAATTACATCATTCACACGACGATCTTATTTGAACATAATATAACAACAGGTAGAGCCAATCGACGCTAGGTGAAATAGAGTTGAGTCACTAATATATTTTTAGGTTTCGCGATTACTCCAGAAATTATTTTACAGTAAGTACACAGAGATAGTTCCGTCAATCAACAATCAATGTTTCGTAAATTGGGAGGTGTGTTGGGTACGGAGTGTCTTAACACTAGGTTCCGTCTGCCTACATTTTATAAAACCCGTGATATAAAAAATTATATGACTGACTCAAACCTCGTGACTGTTCTGGTAAGGCGTGGCATATCCTTTAAAAGGTTATTCCTGAAAGTGAACGTTAGTGGTTCTATATACTTTGGTCTCACTTTAGATGGAACAAACGTGAAGTAACCATAATATTATGATGCTACCGTCGCTTGAGAAATTGTAAATTATTTCATACTGCAGAGGTACGTACTCGTATAAATCATAATGGTTTTACTCGGTGCTCATTGAAATTAGTATTGTGCTAGATGATTCACGCGGCTTCGTTTATACCTTTTGTCACTTTTATTGCCAATTAGAGATCTTCAATACACGTTAGTGGTAAAACACTATGTTTTTCGCTTAACATGCTTATTATTATTATACTGAGATCATTGTGGTATACCGATCGTGGGTTCGATTCCAACTTGGTGGAATTAATAACTTTCATTTCCTATCTTCGTCTTCTTGTCAACAAGACAAGCCGCGGCGATGAGTTCCGCCAATCAGCACGGCACGTAATATTTTGAAAATAGAAGGGTACACGGGGAAGTAAAAAAAAGTGTGACATCATTTATTTGCAACTTATCGTCGCGTCTATACAAAACGATGACCTATCAGTCTTAAGATGCAACGTTATTAGATGCAGTAAGAAAATATCTAATGATATCTACTTACAATATTTTAACGATATACTCGTATAATGAGCAAAACTTTTTTTTTTCTTAATTAGAAATAAAAACAAGAAAAATTTAAAAAATATATATCATCATCTGAAAAAAATCACACAGGGGTGGAACTCAACACCGTATTTTATTATTACCAGAACGGCCAAACGAAAAAATCATAACCTCAAGTAGGAATCGAACTCACAACCGTCGCGTTTAATCTTAAATATAAATTTCAACACATCCGTTTAGTCCTGCGACGAAACCATTGATGGGAAAATTACTTCGCGTTACCGTAACGTATGAGAAATACCAACAAAGACAGCATTAGGTTATCTCGAACTAAATAACCACTTAGGTATATTCCCACATTTGTGTAAGCATCTGGTCATTGCGGGTTCATTGTAAAGAGCTTTCTGGAACTAGTATGTAAATGTAAGGTACGATTGCAAATTCTTTTTATTATGGCTTAAAAATAGTGATTTAATTTTATTTTGATTGGGTTATTTAATTAGGAGACGTGACGGGTTGTGGGTTCGATTCCCACTCGAGGAAATGAAATATTTAATATTTTTATTTCCTTGCTCTGGTAACAAAGCAATGCGCCGCGTTGAGTTCTAAGTTTCTACTCGCAACGGCTCTAGAATTCGGCGGATAGTGGAGTATGGAAGTGTCTAAATGGGAACGGAATGACCTAATACTAGGTTTCCACGTTCCCTCTGACTACCCTGCTAGATTAAATTATTATAGGGCAAGTTTATATACAAAATCGATGGAAAAACATTTAAATTATTTATTTAGCTATTCAAAAGTTACAAGAACACACGGTTAGCCCAAATTAGTACCATCACCATACAATATTTCGAAGAAAATTCTCAAATAAAAATTTAAACTCCTTAATAAATAGACATTAATTACATAGTACTATCGCGTCTTAGATTCTCCAAAGCGGGTCAAGTCCTTTTATGTAAGAACCCAATGTAACCTTCCGCAAATACATCATTAAGATTGTATAATATTTAATTGAACCAGTAGCGAAATCATTTTGAAACTTAACAAAAACTGTTTTAAAGCTGACTTGAGTAATGAAATTAAGCTCGCGGACTAAATTATGGGTTGAGGATGATTTGAAATTTGCAATGTGTTAATGTGAAAGTTAAATGCTAAAAGTTTTTTTTTCTTTTTTACTTTTATTTGATAATAAAAAAACCTTAAATTAGCTTTTAGATTATGTTTTTTTTTAATATATAAGGCCGTCGTCGCATTGGAGCATAAGCGTGTTGCTATAAACGCAACGGTTGTGGGTTCAAACATGAGTAAATACTCATTACTTCGCATTAATTTCTTTGCTCTGATAATAAGATAAAGGGCGACGTTGAGTTCCATCACTCCACATGTAATGCCTCAAGAATTCAGAGAGTAGACAACGGAAGTTACTTATTTTTGAGAGAGAGAAAAAAAGAGGATTCATTTTTAAGCCTATCGTGGCGCAGTAGGACATTATCTGACTGTAAATGTGGTTGTGGGTTCGAAATTGCCTCGGGGGATTGCATTATTTAGAAAAAAAACAAATTAACTTAAAACTACATACAATCATCAATATATTCTAATTAATTAAACAAATCCGTAGAGAATATAAAGCTTACTCTATATAAAGTGCGTGTAAAAGGTTCGACTTCGAACTAAAGGTCAGTTAAAGCGAATTCGTTTCCTATCGCAGCCTTGAAAAGCTTTCGGAAGAGACTGTTTCGTGTGGCCAGTAAAGACGCTACTTTCATATATATTTTTTTCTAGTTAAGATTCAGACTTCCACCACCAAATTCTGGAGGCATTTCGTTTTGAGGGGCGAAAATAAACGCCGCGATTTGTCTCGTTAGCAGAGAGTGGAAGAATTAGGCAGACTAAAAAAAAAATTTGAACACTACGTTGCCAGGTTCTCTCTGCCTACCCTGCTTATAGTTAAAACAAATGTTTTACCAAATATTTAAATATCAGAACATATAATTACATCCAATTTGAAATTTCAAAGCCACATAGTAATCATAAGAATTTGTATGTAAATGCGTGTTTCATACAAACAGAATGTGATGCAAGTGAAAATTGTATGAGATTACCGCCCCACTTCTGACAGCGTTTATTATTCAATTGTTCATTAAAGGTCGTTTGTACGTTTAACTTACACTAGAATTTTAATAAGAGTCATTATTTGTCTACATTTATAGCTAAGGATTGTGGAATATTGAGTGGAGATAGGGAGTTCGATTCTTGCTTGAAGAAATATGCTTAAAATGTTATTTTCTTAAGTAATTCTTGAGATGTTTTGGGTAACTTAGCGGTTGATAGACAAATCGCAGCTAGAATTGAAAGTAGGTTCCATTGCGAGTGTAGGGTAGTATTAACAGATTTTCCTATAATTATAACGCAAAAGATAAAGATAGTAAAATATTTCAGTATCATCATTAAATTTAAATATTTCTCCCAGGCACATACCGCGGAGAAGGCGCAGGTGCGGGCGCTGGCGCATACTCCGGCCAAGGTGGATATTCTGGCCAAGGTGGATATTCTGGCCAAGGAGGATACTCTGGACCTTCTAACCAATATGGTGCTCCGGCCAGAGGATTTGCAGGTGCTGGTGCCGGATCTGGTGCTCGCGGCAGCTCTGGTAACGCCTTCGGTGGATCAAGCGGATCCGGCAGTTCCTTTGGAGGAGCAGCCTCTCGCCAATACCTCGCCCCCAACGCTGGCCCTCGAGGCTCAGGCAACGGCAACTTCAACTCCCAATCCGGCTACCGTTACTAAATAACCCTTGTAAGATATTAGCTTCATAACGATATAAATAGAAAATGACATCAAGGAACAACCACCGACATTAATTCCTCAAAATGTTTCGCTAATATTTTTCTTAAACGATTTTGTTGTTATATTTATAGCCGTGTTGGATCGACGAACTACGCTGTGAACCGATTTGTGATTTGTATAAATATGCTGGGTGGTACTACCAAAGTGGTTTTGGTACTACCACTGACTTTAATACTCACGTCTATTTACAAAGTCTTTTTTGCCTTTACTCTTCTTTAATGATCTCATAACATCATTCTCTTATTCCATTTCGCATTCTTGTTAGACCTAAGCCCTAGTTTGCAAGGCTATGTAAATGGACAGTACTAGGTTTAAGTGAAAATGTATTAAAAAATATAAAAAATAGTCTATTATACTATTGTAAATATGATAATGAATAAATATTGTATAGCAATATATTTTTTTATTTGTTTTTTAATTTTTTAATTATTGTGCTTATTTTATTTTTTTCATATTCAAGGTAATTAAAGAAATATAATGAACTTACTATAAGCCTTGAATGTACTTATATAAACTACTTAAGTATATGAGTTTTGATTAAAAATCTTACTAAAATACTCACAAAATTGTAGTTTATTTAAAAAAATCCAAAAAATTATACATAATGTCAAAACTAGGTGATTTCTGATATAAATCTTTTGACTTCTGACGTTCATTTTGTGCTACAATTACAACATTGCACTTTTTTTAAAAACAACAAGTTAAAATGAATTCAAGAGGTCGTGGTGACGCAGTGGGACAAGCGTGTGGCTGTGAACGCGACGGTTGTGTATTCGATTCCTTCTTTCCTCGGAGATATAAAATATTGAATATTTTTTTAATTAATTAATTATTTACTGTTACAAGAGGTACAAGACAAAGCGCCGCGTTGAATTTCGCTACTCAACACAAAATGTCTCAAAATTCCTGTTAGTCACGGGATACAGCGTGAAGCTGAAAAAAAAATACAAAAAGTTCAAATACGTCATTGTTGCACCAAATACTGCTTATTTAGTGGCAAATGATAATATTATAGAACTGTCTATTTCTAATAATGATGAATAACCAATTGGCACAATACAAAAATGCTTACTTAATAACACCATAAAATCTCATAGAAGTGACGTTCTATAAAATTATTATATATAAACAGCTATTGTTTGGCAACACTACAAACACTTTATACCACTTATGTTTTTATTTAGAAAAGTTCGAACGGTTCCTAAGTAACGCGGGTTCGAGTCCAGTTACATCTCTATGCTCATGGATGGGGAGATGTGTCACAGGAAAAAACATAATTTGTCGCAAAATTATTTGAAAACAATTTATTTATTACAGACTCCACCTTCTCTCACATCTTCTCTTAGCTCTTGCTTAGTGCAGCTTAAGCTTAAGCTTCTTTGGCTTAGTGGTCAGAGCGGTCGGTTTCCAGGAGGCGCGGGTTCGAGTCCCGCTGCGTTCAAATTTTTATACGTTTTCTAAATAAGTATTTTTCTTTCCTAAGTGTGGAATAACACTTTAAAAATGTCTAAAAAAAATTCTCTCATAAATTTTGACGGAGTTATAATGATACATATATGACTTTTGAGTGAAAACTGCATTTTCTAATCATTCTTTTGTAAGCAATCCTAAAAATTATAAATATTCTTACCTCACGTCTCTTCTGCATTGCATGATAAAAAACATATGAGAGATACCTCTCTCTACCTCAATGTCACATTATTATTTTTTTCAGCTTTACGCTGCATCCAGTATTCAGCAAGGTAGGTAGATGGAACCTAGCGCTTAAAATAGCGATCTCGTACGTATCTTTACGTACAAATCGCCTAATTTTCAAGACATAGCACGTTGCATAGTAATGCATTAGGCCAAAAGGAAAAATAAATATATTATTTATATTTTTTTACCACGCTATATCCTACGTAACAGGGTGGGTAAAGGAAACCTATTATTCCGCCTCTTTCCATTGAATTCTGGAGGGATTGCGTTCAGTGGCGAAACCCTATGCCGCGGTGTGCCTCACTACCAGAATGAAGAAATAAAAATATTAAATATTTGAATTCCTCGAGCGGGACTCGAACTCATAGACCCGAGATTATGATTATGATGAGTTCTATACGATTTTTGTGTTATTACCAAAATCTCAGCTTCACGCTGTATCCCGCACACAGCAGGGTACGCAGAGGGAATCTAGAATTCACACTTCATTTTCCGAAATCAACGTCGGACTTTTTCCTTCGCGCCAGAGCGAAAAAATAGAAATATTAATAAATAAAAAATCATTTTCTCAAATGGGGATCCAAGCCACAATAGTCGCATTACAGTCACACCCTTGTGCCCCTGTGCCACGACAACCTCCAAGTCTTCATAACTCAGATAACAATTTAATTTAACAAAAAAATATACATATATATAATATAATATAAATCACTTCACGCCGTATCCTACTGATGTATGTACTCGTATGTTATAATGTTAAGCCATCGTTGCTCACTTTCTACATAACCATCGAGATATTGGATCTTAAATACCCGAAATCAATATCGCGTTTTATTTTCTTACTAAAGCAACAGAAAGAGTTCCTCCCCCAAATGGGAATTCAAACCACCTCCATGGCATTCACAATCAGACATACTGCTGCACCTGGACAGCCTTATTTTTTTTATCTTTAATTACTACATTTATTTATTAAAATTAAGAAGGAAACGAAACATAACTTTTATGAAATCATCAGTCAAAATTATTAATGATAGACCTCGACTCCTTATATCAGTCATGTCTGAGTCTAGATTTGAACAAATTAGGCTTAGCTTATGCAAAATTACCGTAATTACTGGCCCGATTGTACGAAATGAAGTAGGAAGAAGTGTAAATGATTATGTTTCTTGGATGTAATCTATAATATCTAGCGCAATTGGGTTCCGATTTATCTTAATTTGAATATAAACATATTCAAATTAAAATTTATATTATTATTTTTTATTTAAAATTCATTATGTCGATCAGTTTTTTAATATCTTATAGTGCGGCGTTGAATACCACTCCACACGTAATGCCTAAAATTGAAAATTGAAAAATTGCCGAAAATAGAAAAAAAAAGTTTAATTAATACTAGTTACTCTTACTTTGGTCATTGGTAGAAAGTCACCAGGACTTAGTGCTAAGATACTCCGTTCCCATTAAGACATTTCCGTTCCCCATTTTCCGCCGAATTCTAGAGGCATTGCGTGTTGAGTTCCGTAATTTAACGGCGAGTGTAAGAACAATAATAATTAGGAAAACTTATTGGTCTGTCCATGAATATTTCAAGGACAAAAATGTATTGAAGTAAGTTTTTTTTTCATGGGAGCATTCATTTCATTTTAGCAACACGCTGAATCCTGCAAATCTAATGGTAAAAGATTTGTCTGCGAAACTCAACGCCGCATATTACCATAGTGAGAATGAAAACGAAAATACTAAACATTTAAATTCCTCGAGTGGGAATCGAACCCACAACCTATCGCATTCACAATCGCCCCATTGTGCTCAACGCCACGACCGACCTCCATATCTATAACAATAGCCTACATAAAAATATCGAACCTAGAACTTCAAAAACAACCACTGCACCTAAAAAGGATACAAAGGAATCATATTTTGCAATATTTAAGAGAACATCTTAAGCACTACTTAGCATTCAGACACGTCCGACATAATACTTATTTCGCTGTGGCCTGGATTTGAAAGGATATATCTTAATGTTTTGTAATGTGAAGGCATCAATCAATTTACTATTTGTTTATTATGTTTTTTTGAATGTACAACTATAATGTAACAAGTGGTGGCTTCGATTCCCACTCGAGGAAATATTTAATGTTTTCGTTACCCAGGATTCAACGGAAAATGAGGAACTGAGTGTCTTACCACTATCCTTCTCTGCTGCTGCAGAATACAATGTGATGCTTAAAAATGTATACTAATGTTATGAAGCACTACAAAGAGTATGTTTGGGTAAGCGCTCTTAACACGGTAATAACTGGTTAGAATTGAAAAAATCTTATATCACGTTGCTTGTTTTGATATCACCCATTGTATGTGTCATGTGTCATAAACAATCAGTAGTTATTTCCACTTGACCATGCGTCAAGAAGACAGTATATGTATAGAAATATTTTTTTAAATATATTTTTTTCTATTTATCATTATCTAAGAATCTTTTTCTTTTAAGATTGAGTGTTAAGGCACTCGGTTATTTTTCTAGAATCGTGCCAGGTTTGTATAATATATAATTTTATAAATATTTATTATTTTTTGTTTTCTGTGAAAACAAAGCACGACATTGAGTTCTTTCACTGGACGAATAGCGTGAAACTAAAGTTTTTTTCAGCTTCCTACTTTACTCCGCCTAAAGCAGGGTAGAGAGGTAGTCTGATGTCAAGATACGTTTTCGATCTGAATTTAAGACATTGAGATTTAAGCGGCGGAGATAAACGCCTATTTTTGTTTTGCTTGAGCAGTGGAATGATAAAAATTTACTTCCCCAAAATCGAGATCGAACCTACAGCCGTTTTATAAACAACAAATACCATACCTTAAAGTATATATAAATAAAAAATGAAACGATTAAGAATATCCTACATTAGTCATAGTATTAAATCATGAACGCCTGACGTAATTGTAATGGCAACAATCACAATTAAAATTACAATCTACATAATAAAGTTATGATTATTATTTATGTTTTATATCCGTAAATTATGTTATTTATTCCACACGATGATAAACGTCCTATATTGACGCATTATATTGTACTAGTGACCCGCTCGCGGCTTCGCCCGCTTGTACAACAAAATTGTTTGTTGTGTCATCTTTATTTTTAACAATCATCAATAGTTTTGTGATCTAATAATATTAATCATTTATCATTTTAATGACAATATGCAATCGATGGCTAAAGATTTAGTCAACTCAATAAATAAACTCAATAAAATAAACACATAATTCTTTTATTTATGAACCGATTGAAATAAAACAAACACTTCATATTGAGGGAAGTTTTGTTAAAATACAACAGCGGAAACTGCATTTGAATCGATTAAGTCTTTTCTGAGCTTACCGTGATTAAACACATAGATAAACAGACAAACACAAAAATAAAAAAAAATATAATTTTTTTGGACATTACATTAATAAATGCCCCAAGAACATTTTTTTTCATATATCTCTCATGTACAGACAGAGATGAGTTACAGTTTTATTATATTATGTATAGATGAGCTGTATGTTATTTATAATAGTAATTCGCGATGAATACTTCAACTAAACGTGGGCTTAGATTCGAATAGCACTTGAAAATGCGCTTGTTTTGATAATTTAATTCAAAACTCGTAGCGGGCGTACACAGTTTTTGGTTGTAAGCGCGGTGTTTGTGGGTTAATTTTCCACTCGGGAAAATAATAAGACAAAGTGTAGCGATGAGTTCCTTCGCGCAATGCCTCCAGAATGCAGTGGAAAGTGTCTTTCAACCTATTAAATACACCTTTTAATCTAACAAATACCCGATTTAAATAACATATTCTAGAAAAAAGTAATCTTTTTCGTAACTTAATGTTTCATCTTATATAGCAGGATAGAGAGAAATATAGAATTCAAAAGTACTACTCAGTATACTAAAACCAAAGGAGTATCTCGTCAGGAAAGGTAAACAAACAAGAGCTGATAAAAAGCATGTCACAACACCTGACCTGCCCCCAGTAAGCGAACCCAACCAGCATATGCACAACACACTCCTGGAGTACATCATAATAAATTTAAATTAATATTTAATTTCTTCAAGTGGGTACAGAACCCACAACCAGTCGTGCTTACAGTCACACACTTATGCCTCTGCGCCACAACAAGCCTAAAAAAAATACGCCTATTCCAATTTATTTATGTTATTAGCATTCATTCTAAATAAGAACACCTACAATGCCATAAAAAGATTGAAATATATAAACAAATTATCTATTTAGTTCAAACGATGATCTGAAGAAGATTCGACCTCAACTCGCTCGTAAACGGAGTGTCCATATTAGGTTAGTAATGTAATGTGTTGCCATGACGCTATGGAGAATAGGGAGTATATACATTTGTTCGCAATAGAAAATATTTAGGTATTTTTCTTATTATATAATAATTTAAGTGTTGGTTTTAATTATTTTACAGATTTTGTAGATTGGGTACAGAGTCTGACTGGAAGTGACGGTTCAAGTGTGGGTTCGATTCCTAATTGGTAACGAATTATTTGCTTTTCCTCGCTCTGGTAATATAATAAAGTGCGGCGTTGTCAATCACCACGCAATGTCTTAAAAATTGGATTTAGTGAATGGGAAACGAAATGTCTTAATATTAGTTTTCCTCTGCTGACCCTGTTATTTGTGGATCACTAGGCAGTAACTTTAGTTAACTAATAGAAAATTATTTGACTTTCACTTTGATTTCGATTAATATTTAGTTACATAACTAACTACCAGTCTGTTCTACACTCTTTATTTATTTATAACTAACTTATTTAAAACGAGAGGCCGGTCGTGGCGCAGCGGCACGAGGTGTGACTGCAAAACCGACTGGTTGTGGGTTCGATCCCCACTCGAGGAGATAAAATATGTACTTAAATTTATATTTCCATTTTCTTCGCTCTGGTGTCGAGGTTAAGCGCGGCGTTGAGTTCTGCCACTCAACACGCAATGCCTCCAGAATTCGGCAGAAAGTGGGGAACGGAGTGTCTTAACACTAGGTTCCGTCTGCCTACCCTGCTGTGTGCGGGATACAGCGTGAAGCTAATTTTTTTATTTTTTTTTTATTTAAAACGTTTATGCCTACTGTACGGGCGGTGAATGTAGGTTTTATTCATATACATAACTATATCTGCTATAGTGACAGTACAGATTTCTCTGTAATTTTTTTAAGAATTTTATTCTATGTAATATACAACCTTCGTTCCTTTACCTTCCTGTACCCGCGCTAAATAGTGTAACACCTGTACCCGCGCACGGTGTAACGGACCGAAACCTTAAAATTCGTAACTTTGATTTTTTTGGGAAAACCTATTGGAAACTTATATTATATTTAAAGTTAGGGACATGTTTAATACATTAAACCATTTTTTTACAATTATTTGCATTAATTATTGTTGCACAGTCGTCAGAAACAGCCATTGAAAAACATTAGTTATTCTTACAAACTAAGATAAAATGAACCAAAATTAAAATTCTTCTTCAACATAACATAAAGATCTTCGTAAATCTTCTAGATAACAGAACTAGGAATAATAAAATAAAATCTAATCCTCTTGAGATTCATTACTATAGCAATAAGAGCAAACCATAACCGCGTGTTCCAAACAAAAATATTTTTTGCAAGTAAGGCAGTTGTAACGCGTTTTACGGTTTTTTTTCGAACTGCAAAAGCTACAACGACCTTGGCCTAAGTTGTTAGCGGTACCTGATGATTCTGGACCGTCTAGTTTGCAGATTTCAGCACACCTTTGTCCTATCATTCTCGGTAAAGAAGTAGTTCCCGCCCGTCTCCTCAACTGCGCGTCAATGAGTTCATACGACAGCTTTTCCAGAAAAAATTCTTCTTTCAATTTTTTTGTTAGGATTATTTTGTGAAAATATAATATATGTATTAATTCCTGCAACATTCATCAAGCTATAAAAAACCACCATAGGCCACCTATTAGTACCTCTAGCGACATTATAGGTTTCACACATTTTGTCAACGGTATCAACGCCACCCTTTGTCCACCTCGCTGTCATTTTCATCCTCGTAATCTGTATCCTGTCCAGCTTCATCCAACATTAGCTTTATCTGCTCCTCATTCATTATCACGCCCATAAACGAAGCTCTAAAACAAAAATATTTTTTTTATTTCATATATAGCATAAATACTCTGAAATATCATAATAAAATTAAGGTAAAACTATGGTAAAAATGTATACGAGTAAACTTCTTTACAAAAAATATGCAAACTATAAAATAAATCTACGAAAATCATGAAAAATAAAAAATATTACTCACCAAAAATAATAACACGTGTACCCGCGCCGGTCTCTGGCACGGAATGACGCTCAGTTTACCCAAATGTGGCCCCCACTCAAGGTCACACGTGACGTCAATTTCAAGGTCGTATCAAATTAGGCAAGTACTAGAAAGTTCATTAAACTAGCATTATTCGTTCTTTATTTAAAATCGAAAAATCATTCTGTCGGTCTCTCAGACAAACGCGCGGGTATAGGAAGGTTTATCATCATAGAATTCTACATTGTACTGTATACACCAAACGCTATGTATACACTATATCTAAATATATTTTTGAATATATGAGGTCAGTCGTGGCGCAGGAGCAGAAAGTGTGACTGTAAATGCGACGGGTTTTAAGTTCAATTCCCACTCGAAGGAATTAAATATTTAATATTTCCATTTTCTTTGGTCTAGTGTCGAGGCAAAGCGTGCCGTTGAGTTTTGCCACTTAACACGCAATGCCTCTAGAATTCGACAGAAAATAGGAAACAAGGTGTCTTAACATTTGGTTCCCTCTGACTACTCTTCTGCGTGCATATGGCATGACGCTAAAAAAACTATGTTTTTTATATAAAATATATTATATTATTTGTTTCTCTTTTTTTTGGAAATACAGCATCTTAAAGTTCAAAAAACATTATTGTTCAAATTCCAAAACGATCGTTTTTCGATCAAGTTAGCGAAATCATTGAATGTCAATTTCATAAAAATTTATATCTCTAAAACCTAAAAAATAAAAATCTCTATATCCTAAAAAAAGTTTATATGCTTAATATTGCATTTAATCTTTTATTTTCATATTTAAAATATATTTAACTATATATGAATTTTACTTTTACTTCCGAATAAATGTATTTACTCCCCTAACATAACTTAATGGTACATTACATGGATGCTGCGAGCCATCACGCTCGCGCGTAAATCTTGAGGAGCTGAGAAAACCATACGGCGGCACTTTTAATTGCAAATACATTATTTATAACTGTATACAACTACTAAGGCACAAAATGTGATTGTAAAATTGACTGGTTGTGGGTTCGATCCCCATTCGAGGAAGTGAAATATTTATTTACATTTATATTTTCATTTCTTCGCTCTGGTGTCGAGGCAAAGCGCGGCGTTGAGTTCCGCCACTCAGCACGCAATGTCTCCAGAATCCGGCGGAAAGTGGGGAACGGAGTGTCTTAACACTTAGGTTTATTATGTTAAATTATATATTTAGTTTCATTTTTGGTTTCACCTGTATCTTGCACATAGTAAGCTAGGGAGCGAGAACCTAGTGTTAAGATCTCCGTTCTCCATTTGTCGCCAAATGTTATGATTATTAATAAATAATAATTAATTCCTCCGAGTGGGAATCAAATCCACAATCGTCGCGTTTACAGTCACGCTTATGTCACTGCACCACGACGTAATAAAAAATAAACTCATAATTTTAAATTTCATGTTGTATTTGGTTAAGCATATTAGCCGGGTAGGCGACGAACTCGGTGTTGAAACGTGCTGAGTAGCGGAACTTAACGCTATGAATGTTATCTGTAATTTTTTTATAGTTTCACGCTGTATCTCACACATAGGGAGGGAACTTGAGAACCTAGGTAAATGCTCCTTGATAATCAGTTCTATACTTCACTAAAGGAAACTTAATATTAAGACACTGTAAGTAAAACATAGAATTTGAATATTTGGATTAAATTAATTTAAGGCAGGCATTGGAACATAGAATTTAATATTAAGTTAAATAATTTTAAAAAAAAAGTGGCGGAGCGTAAAGCCACTTTGTCGCCTTAGGAAATTAAAGGAGAAGGAAATGAAAGTAATATTAAGTACTCTGAATGGAAATCGAACCTACAACCTTTCTTATACATATGTTTCTTGTTTTTCTCTGTGTTTTCTCTTTGTTCTTGACATATCATCCTATATTTATATTTTACGTGTTGAATGACGGACTTAATAATGTGATAAGAGGTAAATTTATTAACCTGATTGGGAATCGAACCCTCAACCATCATTATTACAGTCAGACACTGTCCTGATGACGACACAGGTTATAATAAAAACAGTGTACCAACAGTAATCAATAGCTCTAATCAATCGTGTTTTAAACACAACAAGTTCCGTTTCTCACAAATCTAACGAAAAGGTCATATTAAATAGAATATCCATACAAGTAAGGCTGTCTACAAACGGTATAATATATTTACTTATTATATTATTTAAACGTTATCATATGTGAGGTATGAAATATCTTACCTTATAGTGATAGTAATCGATTCAATCCCAATTGGGGGAATGTTTATATAATATCGATGGCTCCTAAGTATAAGGGCCAAAGTGCGAAAACACAACTTTACAGGAGACGCTTCCAAAGTTTAAATTTGCTATAATTTTATGTTGGTACATCCGAAGAAAACGAAACTTTGCTTATCAGCTAAGACAACTATCCTCTTTATATAAACCGTAGTATTTTATTTATATTTGTCCTAGTATTGTTTTTACTGCACAATGGCCCTTATACGTTAGTTTTTGTTATATTTATTCTTATCTAAAAACACTCTAAAAAGGCAAATGTACCACATTGGCTGTTTTACGCGTATTATGCTAAATAACAGAATATAATATTTTTTTCATATTTTACTTATAAAACTGATTAATAATGAGACTAAGGCAACAACTGATTATTACGAATGATAGTAAGTTAGGTATTATGGTAACTATGTCACATAGAGACTTACACGTTATACGATTTGGTAACATGATAACTGAGTTTTCACTTAGATCATTTAAGTAATAGAAAAAAATCGCGTTTATATATTGTTTTAAAAAATAATTAGCCCCAAAAATGATTATTATTAGGTCCTCTATATGAATATATTGTATTTCTTAAAGAAAAGCTTAATTGAATGTTGAATTTTAGTAAGATCTAACTATTCAATTTAGTAAAAATTTAGCTTTAATAAAAAAAAAGTATTGACGTGNACTTTTTGTTATATAGGCCGTTATATTCTAACAAAAAGTCCTATTTCTATGCAGAAATTTCTATTTTTTAATAGCCGACCTGATAAACTATATCGATAGAATGCGTTTGGCATAAAAAAGTCAAAATTGCCAAATTGTTAGTTTGGCCCATATACTTAGGACCCATCGATATATTAAAACTAAAAAACTAAACTAGCTTCACCATTGTATCACTAGCGGGGTAGTCAGAGAGAACGGAACACCAAACGCTATGGTCTCTGCATACTTCTTTGGCCTCGTCCACTGTCATCAACCTCTTCATACATGCCCTTCGGGGGGTGCTCATGCTTTTTACGTGACCTCCAGTATCTTTGATACTGTGTTTCCGAATGTCAACCGAAGTCTCCCGCTACCTCTGTTATCGCTTACTTTTCCATCATAAGTCTTTTTATACTTAATAAGCAAAACCCTTCAAAATACTGAATAACTTATAGTGATAAGGGATTATCACTTTATGAGTTCTTCAATGTTTTAAATAGAGTCAGTTGTAGTGGAAACGATACAATATCTGTCTGTAAATATTTTAATGTCTCGCTATGGTAACCAGACAAATCGGGGCGTTAAATTCCACCATTCAACAAGCAAAATCTCGACTTAACTTTGATTTTATTTGAATTGATTTCTTCGGCTTACTCTGCTATATACATATATGGTATACAGCGTGATGAATATGCAATATTTTATTTATATGAATAATGGAGACCTCGGTTGACCTTCGAAAATAGAGTATCAAAGATACTGGAGGAAGGTCATGTAAAAAGCATGAGGACCCCCGAAGGGCATGTATGAAGAGGTTGATGACAGTGGACGAGGCGAAAGAGGTATGTAGAGACCGTAGCGTTTGGTGTTCCGATCTCTCTGACTACCCCGTTAGGGATAAAACGTGAAGCTAAGTTAAGTAAACAATGCGCAGAACTAAAACAACATCCATGTTCAAATTCTGATATATCAATGATTTTTTTATAATAATCAAATACATTTTTAGAAAACGTATAAAATAGTTAGTAGGATTTGAACCCGCGGTTCTTGAAACTTGACCATAATTTTTATGTTTTAAAACATTTTTTTAACTTTTCTAAGTGTGTAATAACATTTTAAAAATGTTAAAAATCATATCTATAATACTATTTGTTTCTAGTATGAAAACGACCTTACTATAAAAAAAAGAAAAAAAAACATCAAGGCGTAATTGATTTGTACCGGCACTATTAATTATTTTAACACGAAAACTAATCGGACATATACAAGTACTTGAATTTTGAAGCAGATGCTTAGACTACTTTGTTTTAAGGAATCTATTAAAATAATTATATAGTAGTTATATTTAAGGCCATGCAGTGGAAAAGGCGTGTGACTGTAAACGTGAAAGGTTGTGGTTTCGATTCCCACTTGAGGAAATTAAATATTTAACATTTTCATTTCCGCAATCTGGTTACGAGGCACAGCGCAGCGTTGAGTTCTGTCACTCAACACACAAAGCCTCCAAAATTCGGGAAACTGACTCAGCGCCGTAACTATCTTACTAGACCGGGGAAATTAAATTCTTAATATAATCATTTTCCCCGGTAATAGATTAAACCCACAACGAACAAGAGTATATTTAAAAACGCTGAAATAATACTGTACGTAAAATACTATATTTCGGTAAAATATCAATATGAGTATAATATATGTTTGTACGTTTGCCTATTTCCCAATCAAAAGTGTCAAATAAAAGTTAGAACCTAGCGAAATTAATAGCTGGTGGGGATGGCTGCCTTGTGGAGGCAAACTGCAGCACTGAACGCCGCGCTTTGGTAATGTAACCGACATAACTCCTAAACGGCTTCGGGGTTATTTATAGAACTATGTGAGGTTTATCTACACACTATTAGCTGTTTTCAGACAGAGAAAAATTAAGATGAGCTTTATCAATCAGTTTTAAAAATTTTAGTTGACGAAATTTATCTTTTTTGTGTAAAAAACAAAAATAATTGTGTTTTTCTAAAATATCGATCAAATATAATATATTAAACACACATAGCAGGGTGGAACCTGATAACTTAGTGTTAAAGCACTCCGTTGTCATTAAGACACATCCGTTGCTCATATTCCGCAGGACTCTAGAGCCGTGGATGTTGAGTGGCGGAATTCAACGCCGCGCTTTGCTTCTTTACCAGAGCGAGGAAATTAAAATATTAAATCGAACCCACAATCTGTCACGCTTACGCTTGTACCCCTGCACCAGGAAGGGCCTTATTAAATCTACAATTATTTAACTTTCTACAAGTTTAAAGGTTTAAGCTTCTAGCTTTTATTTTTCAGATTTTTTTTTGTATTGCTTACCTTTTAGTTTAATCATTATTTTTCTCTTCTAATTCTAAACAATCACAATAAAATTGCCGTTTCTATAGATAATGGTAAGAAATACTTCACACGCAAGGACCACTCGCACTCAGATCGATGTTTACAGCTTTGTCCTAAATAGCAAAAAAAAAATTGAGTTCAAATGTTTAATTCTCCACTTTTCATCCGAATTCTAGAGAACGCGTATTGAGTGGCAGAACTAATCGCAGCGGTTGGCCTTGCCAGAGCGAGAAAATGAAATAACATCCTCGGAATAAGTTTTCAGTCGTGCTGTCCCATTACGTACAAACTAATTATAGATTTTTTTTTCAGCTTCACCCTAGCCAGAGGGAACCCAGTTAAATGAAAATATAAATGTAATTAAATATTTTACTTCCTCGAGTGGGGATCGAACCCACAACCAGTCGGTTTTATAGTTACACTTCGTGCCGCTGCGCCACGACTGGCCTCACTCACTAACTAAAAAATATATTATAATATAATCAATAAAAAGAGGTAGCCATAAATACGACTTATTATTATTTTATATGTTACTAAGAGACTCTTGAATCAGACGGTAATTGCTTAAGTGGATTCATTGAATGATTTTTTCTAACATTTTTTTAAAATGATTTAACAAAAAATACTTAAACTTATAGTGTTAACATATTATATTGAAGATGTTTGAAGAATAGTTTTTGTTTCTATTTATATTGATGGATCACTTTAATCTTCAAATTATATATTTGGATATCTGATTGAAATATTATTGGCTTGTATTCTTTTAGCTGCATGCTGTATCTTCCACATAGCGGGGTAGGCATATGGAACCCGAGAACTTATTGGTGTAACTCAACGCCGCGCTTTTTCTCTTTACCAGAGCGAGAAAATGAAAATATTGAATACTAGTGGGCGCGCGCAGCTTCGTCCGCTTATTTGCACCCTTAGGGGTGAATTCTAAAAAAATTACGAAACACGTGTTCAATAAAATATTTTTAACAGTCTAAATTTAAATTTTTATAAAAATCGGTGGCGAAATTTTTCAAAATCCTTTCTTAGTGGATGTCCATTTTCACGTTTCTACGCACAGCGGTTACGGCTGTGCGTGCGTGCGTCTTACCTCAGTCAGTCAGGTACATGTCCTTTTATATATATAGATAATATTAAATATTTCATTTCCTCGAGTGGGAATTGAATCCACAGCCTGTCGCGTTTGCAATCGCACGATTGGGCCTCTGCGCCAAGTCTGCATCTTGTTAATATTTTGTTCATTACTATGTCTATATCTTTACCTCTAATACTAACAATATAAAGCTTAAATAATCTTTTAGTTGAATGCGCTTGTCTTAGGAACTATTTAAAAGTTATTAACCGACTTCTGTAAGAAAAAGAAGTTATCAATTCGACTGTATTATTTTATGTTTGTTACCTCATAATTTTCGACTGAGTGAATCGATTTTGATGATTTTTTTATTTGAAAGCTAGTGCTTACATGTGGTCCCGTTTTTTTTGGTCTATTTTTCACAATGGCATCTTTTGGGAATCTCCCCCTTTTTTGACGTCTGTTGAAAATGAGAACATCCTCTTTTTTAAATGAGGCCGGTCGTGGCGCAGCGGCACGAGGTGTGACTGCAAAACCGACTGGTTGTGGGTTCGATCCCCACTCGAGGAGATGAAATATTTACTTAAATTTATATTTCCATTTCTTCGCTCTGGTGTCGAGNGACGGTTGCGGGAATCCGCCCGAGGAAATGAATTATTATTATAAAAGCTGCGCGTTGAGTTCCGCCACTCAACACGCAATGCCTCGAAAAAGCCGATGAAAGGTGGTAACTGTATCCCGCATACGGCAGGGTAGGCAGAGAGAACTTGGTGTTAAAACACTCTGTTCCCCACTTTTTGCCGGATTCTGGAGGCATTGCGTGTTGAGTGGCAGAACTCAACGCCGCGCTTTGCCTCGACACCAGAGCGAAGAAATGAAAATATAAATTTAAGTAAATATTTCACCTCCTCGAGTGGGAATCGAACCCACAACCAGTCGGTTTGACAGTCACACTCTGTGCCCCTGCGCCACGACTGGCCTCGTTAACGTGAAAAGAGTACCGAGTAAAATGTTATGTAATGCGTCGTTTTCGAATTCACCAATAAAAAATGGGAGATCTATATAGGTGCCGAGTTCTATGTTTACTCTATAACAATTAAGCTCAATATTTGATATGGCTATATTTTACCAACAGGCACCAAACGAAATTTCAACCTTTTTTTTTATGGAAACGACAAGGCAAACGAGCGTTCGGGTCACCTGATAGTAAGTGATCACCGCCGCCCACGACCCCTGTGCAACACCAGAGGAGCTGCAGGTTACCTACCTGTAAGGTGGGTTGGGCTCCGGAGCCCGGCATTACCTGATGCGAAACGCAGTGACATAAAGCCACTACTTAACGCCGGTTTTAAATACCGGGGGTGGTAATGACCAGGATGATCCTATTCTAGGCTGGGATCACACGGCACAGAAACCTAATAGTTCAGTACAAAATGGAAGTACACTTGCTAATACACTAAAAGCTGTGCTAAAAAAAATATAAGACGATATAATCTACATCAAGCTATTTTGGGCGTATACTTTTAGAAACGCAATTGTAAAGTGAAATTTCAACCTAGCTCTCTCAGTTTAACTTCTAAAGTAACTAACAACTTACCTTGCTTTCAGACATTTAATGAAAAATCCTATCTTTTCCCGTTCCCATAGGAATTTAATGAAAAGACCTAACCTATTTACATGCCAAATGCTTTTTTATAGCAACTGAATTCCAAAAACTATATTTTTTTTATTTTGGTATGCTGTTATTACATATAAAATCTTAAGTATTTAAAAATCCATTGTTAAGTGGGGGTGGAGGGGCATAAAATATATTCTCATTTCCTTGCTCTGGTAACGAGGCAAAGGGCGGCGTTGAGTTTCGCCCTTCAACACTTAATGCCTCCAGAATTCTGAGGAAAGTGGGCACCGGAAATATCCTAATAGGGTCAGAGCGTCTTGAAACTAAGTTCCCGAGTTAACTCTGTCTACCC
This sequence comes from Heliconius hermathena, assembly GCA_013403705.1. Taxonomy (NCBI): domain Eukaryota; kingdom Metazoa; phylum Arthropoda; class Insecta; order Lepidoptera; family Nymphalidae; genus Heliconius; species Heliconius hermathena. The sequence goes on from JAAIXJ010000183.1 coordinate 176,159, forward strand.
TGCTTAGCTATGTGCCTATGATACAGGTGAAGCCAAAAAAATATATTTTTAGCTTCACACTGTATTCCGCTGTATGTATACTTAGTATTTATAAGTGAGTGTAAGTAGTAGTTTTGTAGATTATTAAATCTTTGTGTTTGAATTCTTTTAAATTTTCTAAATGCAATAGTTTCGTCCATGCATTGTCAGTCACTCAGTAACGGAATACTTTTATATAAAACTCTAATCCATTTCATATTAGTAATTTTCTCTATATATACTATTTATTTTTCTCATATTTGTAATGTTCTCTATATATAGTAATATATTAAGCTATATTTCAATTTGACAAGCAATTTATTCTGCCATTTTAATAACAACCGTCGATAGCAACCGTTGCTAAGCAACAAGGAACTTTGTTGTTTTAATAAAACGTTACCCCATTTTCCTGAACTCTTACGTGCGCTGACTCAACCTTAAGATACATAATACAAACATTTAAATAATATAAATAATGTTTTATAAAAATATTATCTTAAAAAAATCTATTGAAAAAGTTGGCGATAGTATTTGTTTATCTCTGAAAGTTGAGCTACAGGAACCATTTTAATATATTTAATTTAAATTTATCGGATTATTGTTAATGTATTTTCTATAATTTGGTATTCATACTTATCAAAATAAATATAATAGTCACTTTTAGCATTTCACCTAGAATAAAATTATATTTTACTGTACATAATTTTAATAAACACTTAAGGAGATATCACTGATTCAAAATGAGTTAGCCTACGAGCCGCACACAGTAATGGTATATAGCACATGATATGTCTATCCTTAAGGACAAACCTCACTAACCATTTTTGTGTTTAAAATAAAGAAGGGATATCTACGAAACTCTTTTCAACAGTATACAGATTAAAATTGTTTTTTACAGGATATCACAGAAATGGATATTTTAGAAGACATCAAAGTTTTAAAATGAACAGTCATACGCTGCGTAAATGTTTAAAGGTACAAAAACCATGCATTGTAACGAATATATTGTCATATATTGTTTTAAAAAATTTAAGTAAACGGCGTCAGCATATATCTTCGGCATAGGAATATATATTTTTTTAATAATAATTATACTCTTTATTGTACACCTATTAAGAAAATAACAATAAAATAGGAAACAGAAAAAAAATGGAAATGTACAAGAGGATTTTTACTGTATAATTATAGTAAAGATTATAGATTTCGTGTTACTTTTAATTTTAATAAAAAAAATAAATTAAAAATTAAATCAGCTTCACGCTGTATCCCGCACACAGCAGGGTAGGCAGAGGGAACCCAGTGTTAAGACACTCCCGTTCCCCACTTTCTGCCGATTTCTGGAGGCATTGCGTGTTGAGTGGCAGAACTCAACGCCGCGCTTAACCTCGACACCAGAGCGAAGAAATGGAAATATAAATTTAAGTAAATATTTCATCTCCTCGAGTGGGGATCGAACCCACAACCAGTCGGTTTTACAGTCACACCTCGTGTCGCTGCGCCACGACCGGTCTCATAATTAATAAAAAAGTATTAAAATTAAATATAATTAATTTAATTTTAATACTTTTAAATATTTAATTTACGTTGATAATATTAATAATAAAGCTGGTTTTGTTTTTTTTTTTATTAATATTTTTCTTTGGTTACGTTTACTTATTATTTATGTTCATTTTAATTAGTTACGTATTTTTTCTAATCATAAGAATTTTCTCTACTTATTATTCTTTTTCGGCTTATTTTGATTATTTTTTCTTATATTTTCTTACCAATCCTATTAAAAACTAAAAATAATAGTATAGTTCAAGCGGGCGAAGCCGCGTTCTGGTTCGCTGGGAGTATTTAAAGAAATATATTTTCCGTCGTGGCGCAGCGACGGTTGTGGGTTCGATCCCCACATCGGGGAATAAAATATTATTTATTACTATGTTCGTTTCTTCGCTCTGACACGAAGGCAAAAGCCCGGCGTTGAGTTCCGCCACTCAATACGAAATGCCTTGAAAAAGTGTCTTAACACCGGGTTCTCTCTGTCTACCCTGCCGTGTGCGGGATACAGCGTGAAGCTAATTTAATTAGATCTTTTTACTACATTAAAGTAACCTTTTAGTTAATTGTACTTATAATAAAAACTTAAAAGCTTCGTTGCTACGGCATTTTTTAAATATTTAAAATAAAACTCGTTGTTTAATTATCGTTTTTATTTTATATTTAATACATTTAAAAAGAATTATAGAATATGACTATAATAATATATTTTAAGTGGTTCCGTAGAAATATAAAAAATAACTAATATATATTATAGATCATTTTTTTAATACATTTTTTGCCCATCCGTTCGGATTCAAAGCTACTGTACTGGTTTGTAGCTTTATGCTGTTTCCCGCACATAAAAGGGTAGGCAGAGGGACCCTGGAAACCTAGTGTTAAGATACATCGTTCCCATTAAGACATTTCTTTCTGAAGTCTGGTAGCATTGCATGTTGAGTAGCAGAACTCAAAAGCTGCGTTTAGCCTCGCGACTGGCTGCGGGTTCAGTTCCCACTCGAGGAAATGAAATATTTGCTTAAATTAATATTTTCATTCCTTCGGTCTGGTGTCGAGACAAAAGCGCGGCGTTGAGTTTCGCCACTCAACACGCAAAGCCTCCAGAATTCTGCGGAAAGAGGGGAAGAATTCTTAACACTAGGTTCTCTCTGTCTACCCTGCTGTGTGCGGGATACAGCGTGAAGCTGATTTTATTTTTGATTTCATTTAATTTCCCCAGAGTGGAAATCAACCTACAACCTGTCGCGCTTACAGTCACGCGGTTGTGCCCCTGCGCCATGACTAGTTTCTTTTTTTTAACACAATAAACAAGACAGAAAATGATAGCACAGTATTGTATATAATATTTTTTCTGTTATAAATATAAAGTAGCCAAAATAAGAGAGAGCGCTGCATAGATTTTTGATATTATCAGATCAAGAAATAGAGATGACCTTTATGTAAAAAAATCCTAATATAAGATCGAATCTATCATAAAAAAAAATAGAAAAAATCACAATGCCTCCAGAATTCGGTAGAAAGTGGGGAACGGAGTGTCTTAACACTGGGTTCCCTCTGCCTACCCTGCCGTGTGCGGGATACAGCGTAAAGCTGATTCGAATCTATCATATATAGTTAATTATCTATAGTAATAACTTTTTTACTTAATTTTTTTACTTAATTTTTGATATAGTGGAATTTGAATGTCGCGGTTTGTTTTATTACCATAGCATGGAAATGAAAATAACAAATTTCTTAGAATGGTAATTGAACCTACTAATATATATATATATATATATATATATATATATATATATATATATATAGTGTATGTGTATGTATATATATTTATATATATGTATATATATATCTTCATAGATATTTTATATCTAAAACGTCATCCCGTCACAGTAACCACCAATAGTTGTAAATTCCATTGTCACTTGTGAATGTTCGTTTTTATATTTTACTTCCACTGTAAGCCGCGAACCTAGGGAATCTAGTGCTGAGATACTCCGTTCCCTCAGGTGAGAATCAGACTCACAACTTTTAGCTGCACACTATATCCCGCACACAGCACGGTAGCAGAGGGAACCTAGTGTTGTTAATTTCTGCCGAATTCTAGAGGCGTTGCGCGTTGAGTGTTGGAACTCGACGCCGCGCTTCGTCTCGACACAAGACAATAATAAATATTTCATTTTTTCGATTGGGAATCGAACCAAAATACATAAATAAATGAAACAATATAATATGTTTTCTCAGCATAATTAGACAGCTTTAGGTTTTAGGCCTCAATACATTCTAAAAATACAAGAAATCCTTAAACAAAAAAAAAATCTATATTTTTCTTAGAATTGCATCAAATTGGGATCGACAAATGTCATATGGTTAATTCTTATAATTCAACGTTGAGTGGCTTATAACAATAAAATATGGAATATCCGTTTACTTTAATAATACTTTAAGGTAATTCGATTCACCTTTACATTTTTAAATATACTTAGTATGTATTAAAATTAAATAATATGAATAATAAAGGTCGCCATGGCACAGTGGGTCAGTGACTGATAGTAAACGTGAAGGCTATAGGTCATATTTCCTCTCGGGGAAATGAATATTTTGTCAGCTACACGCTGTATCCCTCATGTAGGGTAGGCAGAGGGAGCCTAATGTGTGAATGGCGGCGGTTTGCCTCGACACTAGAGCAAAGAATTGAAAATATTAATTACTGCATCCTCGTGGGAATAGAACCCACATCCGGTCGTGTATAAGTCACACGCTTATATATTTAAAATTATTTTCATTATAGATAAATAAAATTATAATAGAAACATTTTTTTTTCATTACGTTTTATATAGACAAAGTGCGGTGTTGAGTTTCACCACTCAATATACAGTGTATCGATACTTGGGCTGTACACTTCTTTATTGCCTCTGCCTGCCCGGCTATGCTGCAAAAATACTGTTAATGTCTATTGTGAGTTCTTGAGTTTTATATTAATTTTAAAATTCCCGCAATGTTTAAAAGTATAATTTTTTTTAACCTAATCTGGAATGAATATTTTGAACCTCAAATAAGAACCTCATATTCTAAGCAAAAAAAATTGTGCACAGTGCTTTTAAGTTTTTATTCCACCCAATAAGTAATCAATAAAATAATTATTTCCTCATGTTCTATCTCGCACAAAGAAGGAAAGGCAGATGGAACCTGAGAATCTTATGTTAGGATATACTACTACGTTCCTATAAGATACATCAGTTCCCAATTTTTCGCAGCATGTTACGTAGCGGAACTCAACGCTGCGTTTTATCTCGAAAGAAAATCTAATACATCTATATTATTGATTACCTCTCATAAAGTGTTTAAAGTATATCCATTGATACGTCACTCTACTTTCAGTTACATCATTCAATTAAACAAAAACATATCCAACGAAATTCAGTATTAGCAAAGAGCAACAAAACATAAGATACGTGACTCCAAAACTGGCATCTTATACTTCAAAAAAAAAACCATACCATACGATTGCAAAATGAAATTAAGCTAAATCATAATGCTTCTTTAATCACGAATTCACAATTATAATCACGATCCACAACTAAGGCCTAATACAGCTTTCATTATATCATTTTCAATTACTTACTGAAATTAATTTAACATCCTTGAATAAGTTTGACAGACGAGGTCGGTTAAGAAAAAAAAAGCGCCAGCTAATTATTCGTCCTATCATATCTTAAGGTTTATTATCTTTATTACGTCACGAACGATGTTCAGGATTACGATCTGGTCTTGTATATATTAGGTCAGTGCGACTCCTCTAAGCACAGTTCAACGTGAGCTTCACATTTGGTAGTACCTCCACCAGCCCAAAAATGAAATTGGTAATATTTTTGGTACAATTTGTCTTAGTCTTGTATAATAATTGAATTGCTGTACTTGTTTAATAGAGATTTATCGTTTTAGCTCTTTTTTTGTAATTTTTTGAGTAATTTATTAAATAAAAACTAATTTGTGTTTCAGTTTGTTGTTGCTGCTTTAATCGCTGTTGCGTCTGCTGGCCGTCTTGAACATCTTGAGCGATCTTATCTTCCACCTGATAACAGCGCCCAAGGTGGTTTTAATGGAGCTGCTTCTAAGAGCTTTGGTGCCAATGGAGGTCTTAGCTCTGGAAGCTCTGGATTAAATGGCCAAAGTTCTTTTGGATCCAGTGGTCTGGGATCAAATGGATTTGGTGCTAACGGGCATAGTTCCAATGGTTTTGGATCAAACGGAGTTAGCTCCAATGGATTCGCTTCCAGTGGACACAGTTCCAACGGACTTGGATCCAATGGCTTCGGATCTAACGATCTCAGCTCCAATGGATTTGGCCCAAGCGGGCATAGCTCTAATGGGTTTGGCTCCAACGGAAACGGTGCCAATGGTCACAGTTCTTTCGGTGCTTCTCAAGGCTCAAATGGCTTAAGCAGCTCTGGTTCTCTTTCCAACCAATATCTCCCTCCTTTCCAAAGATCTTCTGCCGCTGCCTCCAATGGTTTTGCTGGATCTTCTAGCCAATGTAAGTAAAATAACTTATATTTAATTGTTAACAAATTATAAGAAAATTGAATTTTGATAAACTCCGCAAAAATATTTTTTAAATACATTTAATCCAGGTTACTTACTATATGTATATGTATACATACTATATATTAAGTTCGCTTCGCAAAAATTTTGAAGTAGTTATTGTTTTTATTAGTTAAAGTAAAATAAAATATATAAAAAAGTAAAAATTAAGTAACAAAAAAAAAAACAAATATATATTTACTAATCTTACTAATTCTTTTTTAGCTGGAGCTGGTCCCCAATACAGCCAGGGTTCTCAATATTCTGTACCCAGCAGCAACTACGGTGTTCCCGCTGGTCCATCATCTCTTGGAGCCTCCAGTGGATCATCCTTCGGTTCACCAGCCTTTGGCCAGCAAGCTTCCTTTGGTCAGCAAGCTTCTCTTGGCCAGCAAGCATCTCTTGGTAACGAAGGGTCTTTCAACCAGCCTCAAGGCGCTGCCAGCCGTCAGTACTTGGCCCCCAAGTCCTCATCTTCCCAAAACATCCCTCAACAACCTTTTGATGAGAAAACTGGCTACCATTATTGATAAGCCAACAATTTTACTCAATTTGTAAATGTGTTCATATATAAAATAACAAATAAATGATTTTAATCTAAAATTTTGTTCCCTTTATTTTTCTACAAATAGTAATACAGTATTAGCAGTCGCTATTTAATTTATTTTACTAATTATAAAATAATATTTTATAAATTAAAAATAAATTAAATCAGCTTCACGCTGTATCCCGCACACAGCAGGGTAGGCAGAGGGAACTAAGTGTTAACACACTCCGTACCCCACTTTCTGCCGAATTCTGGAGGCATTGCGTGTTGAGTGGCAGAACTCAACGCCGCGCTTAACCTCGACACCAGAGCGAAGAAATGGAAATATAAATTTAACTAAATATTTCATCTCCTCGAGTGGGGATCGAACCCGCAACCAGTCGGTGTTACAGTCACACCTCGTGCCGCTGCGCCACGACTGGCCTCACTATTTTATAATTAATAAAGTATTTATAATATTTTATAATTAGTAAAGTAACTGGGTAGGCAGAGGGAACATAGTGTTACGACACTTTATTCCCATTAAGATAATACCTTTCTCCACTTTACGCCGAATTCTGGAGTCATAACTTGTTGAGTGGCGGAATTCAACACAACCTCTACGAACACGACACCAGAGCGAAGAAATTAAATAATTAAATATTTTATTTTCTCGAGTGTGAATCGAACCTATAACCAGTCGCATTTACAGTCATATGCACGTATCCCCGTGCCACTACCAGCCACAATAACCTGACCCTAAGCTTTAAAAAAATATGTTGAATAGTACAAATCAAACCAATAGTGAATGAAAACAAACTAATGATGATTAATGGTATTTTTTATTTTAAGCACATTTATATTGGAACTTTTATTACAACGTCTATTATAAACCGAAACACTGTTAATAATCAACTTCACGCAGTATCCCGCACACAGCGGGGTAGGCAGAAGGAACCTAGTGTTAAGACACTCCGTTCCCTACTTTCCGCCGAATTCTGGAGGCATTGCGTGCTGAGTGGCGGAACTCAACGCAACGCTTTGCCTCGACACCAGAGCGAAGAAATGAAAATATAAATGTAAATAAATATTTCGCTTCCTCGAGCGGGGATCGAACCCACAACCAGTCGATTTTACAGTCACACTTTGTGCCTTTGCTCCACGACCGGCCTCGAAACACTGTTATTTTTTACATTTCATATCATATTCAATTATTCATCAATTGATCAATTCTTGAAATTTTTCAATTGTCTACTTACAAAATTTTTATTTGTTTTTTTTTTGCTCAAAATGTTATATTCATCATCAGGAAGTATTTAATGTATCCAATTAACTATTATTCAAGGTGATTTTTAATAATTGTTTTTATTAATCAATATTCAACTTCATTAGATTCAAACAACAAAAAAAAATGCAAACTATACTCTCAATTTTTTTTTTGAGATTCACACTGTGTCCCGCATATAGCGGATTAGGCTGAAGGAACCTAGTTTTAAAATATTCCTAGTATATACATATTTTCCCATACCTTGGTCTGTTTGAAAATTTTCATATAAATAAAAATATTTCAATATGGCGCTCACACTTTCATACCGTAGCGAGGATAGAAATAAAAATAAATAATTAACACAACTGAGAACCAAATCCATAACCACTTGCGCTTACAGCCAGTTACTGTAAATTTGAGGCACGACGACCCCTGTGCTATATTATATACATTACATTTGCCTGCCTACATTCATATATGAGCAAAAACGAATTGAGTATGAATTGCTTGTTTTTTGTTTTTTTGGTTACAAAATAATAATAAAGTTTGACATTTTTCCTGGAAATTATATAAACATGGAGTAGCTTCAACCTTTTTAGTATAGCAGAGTACACAGACCGAGTGCTTTGACACTCCGTTCCCCACTATCCGACTCATTTTGCGAAAATGACACTGTTGAGTGGGTGAACTCAATACTTCGCATAAAAAGATAGATTTTTTAAATTTCAGTTTTAAAACTTTTTTCAACCTAAAAAAAGATTATACTCAAAAGAGAGGTGCCATTTTCTTTCTATGGTTACATATTTTTTTCCTTTTTTACAATGTCCTAAAATATAGGCTTACTTCTTTTAGCTTTACGCTGTGTCTCCCATACAAAAGAGAAGGCAAAGATAACTTTTAGTCAAACAATCCATTCTTCAGTTTCCGTTCGAATTCTAAAATCGAATGCATATTGAGTGACAAAAATCAAAGACAATATCTCTCCTCAGATCAGAGAAATGAAAATTATTTATTAATTTCATTCCATTTTTATTAAAATAAAAGGCAATGGTTCATACGTTACATACGTTACATTTATTTTTAAAAAAATATAAGATTTTCTCATATGAATTTTGAACCCAAACCTTCAAGGGACCTACAAATAACCAACTAACCAACAACACATAAAAATGACTTCATTTTAAAAATTTTAACATATCTTTTTTTTACAACACAATATTATAAATAGAAACGATAACGATGTTTTACATCATGCTCTCATCAAAATTAGCGGCGGCTATTATGATTTTGTTACAGTTCATTGTTCAAACTGGTTTCGAATTGAGGAAGACTATAGCACCTGTTACGTTTTTTTTTATTTTTATATAGTTTTTTTTTTAGTTGTTACTAATTAAAGCTTTTTTGGTTGATTGAGCAAAAAAAAATTCTGTTGATTGAATACGTCATACAATAAATAAATAATTAAATCAGCTTCACGCTGTATCGTACACACAGCAGGGTAGGCAGAGGGAACCTAGTATTAAGACACTCCGTTCCCCACTTTCTGTTGAATTGAACAGGAGGCAATGCGTGTTAAGTGGCAGAACTCAACGCCGCGCTTTGCCTCGACACCAGAGCGAAGAAATGTAAATATAAATTTAAGTAAATATTTCATCTCCTCGAGTGGGGATCGAACCCACAACCAGTCGGTTTTACAGTCACACCTTGTGCCGCTGCGCTACGACTGGACTCACTAATACTGACTGGTCATATAATAAATAAGTATAAATTAAGTAATAAATTTGGTAGGTTACATGCAGAGTTATTGGTAATTCGATCGATTCCCTTGAAGGTATAGATAATAGAAAAATATACGAAACATAGTTGCCCAGCACACCAGTACCTATGTAACTCTACATGATACCCTCCACAACTTGTAAATTAGGGTTCCAATCACGGTATTGCGGGATCCCGCATAATTTTCTAATTAATATTATAAAATGAAGGGTGCGGGATCCGCGGGATATACGCAACTGAAACTGAAAAGTAGACGTAGTTGTGATTAGACCAAAATGGATTATGTTAATTTCAGAAAAATTATATTTTTTTTATATAGAAAAGACAAGGCTACCCTTGTTACGGGTCACAACACGGTATGTGATCACCACCTCCCACCACCCCAAGCAACACCAGAGGAGCTTCAAGTGCATTGCTGGTCTTTATATAGGTAATAAGTTATATTTCATAACGTTAATTGTTTCGATGCAACCTGTTTGAGAGTTCGCTCTGAAACTTCAACTCTTACTTATTTTCATTTACAGACGAAAACATCACATATTAAATTTAGAATAAATGTATCTACATATATATGTATTATTTCAAATTGATTTTATATTTTCAATAGTAGTAAAGACGATTACCATTCTAGAGAATATTTACTATCGAAACATTTTCACTATCTCTTTGCACAAAGTACTTAACTTGCACCATCCCAAATACTACTATATTTGTAAATAAGGTGGAGAGTAGAGAAAGAGTGTGTGATACACATGCTTAAAGTAAAAAAAAATAGTTCCAGAACGCCAAAATTTCATAATTATGTAATAATATATATATAATTGTCCAATTTCCTCAGTCACATGAAACAAGCACCTATAGTCGCACGTTCTATGACCTTAACATCACCTTGATATCATTACGTACGTGAACATCTTATGTGGAGACATTTCTTAATAATTTGTATATACTTGTTTTGACTTGTGGCGATGTCTGTATTAGTATTATTTTTTTTCTTAGCTTTACGTTTTTTAACATACATGTAGCTTGGTGGAAATCAACGCCGCGTTTTGTCTTATAAGTGCTATAAGTTATAATGAAAATTGTTATATTTTAGTGAATATAATAATAGTTTAATATAAAGTCACTTAGGTGTAGTTGAGGCGTCTTTGGGAAATCTGATATGTGCTGGGTTCAAATTCCACTCGTGGGAAATTTTACATTTTTTAAATACTTTTGCATGGGCTCATTTATTTTTAATTAGGATCGTGATTGACAGAAATGATATGCCCATACATTCCATTTATAAAAATAACAAAAAAAATATCTAAAATGGCTGACATCTGAAATAAAAAATGCAAATAAATTAAGCTTTTAATTTAATACAATCAAAAGCTACAAACATAGTCGTATGTGCCTCCTTTTATATGTATTTTGTAAGAAATCCGCCGTGTAATCAAGATTTAGGGAGTTCTTTTCTGTGGACGTACAATAACGAAATTTAATTTATGCAATAATAATTACAAACTTATATTTGTAGTAGGAAGTAAGAGTACAAATAAAAAAAAGCAAAATGGAAAGCAGTATTTATATCATCATTATTACCGAAAAAACCATTATCGTTCTTTAAACGTTTACATTTTAATAGGTTTAGAAATAATAATAAAATATTTATAAATATTAACTAAAAGTTTTAGTTTTTTTTAGTTTCAGCGTGAAACTAACCGTATTCCGTACATGTCAGGATATACACAGGAAACCTGGGAACCTAATGTTAAAGCATTACCTGTCGATTGGCGGAACTTAACGCCGCACCTCGTTACCAGGGCGAGGAAATTAAAATATTAAATACTAATCCCCCGAGAGGCAATCGAACCCATAACCATCGTACGCTTGTGCATGAGGATGGCTTCTACATTACGAGTATATGTATATATAGTAATTTGAAATATAAATACTTGTGATTCAGGCCTTGGCATTTTAAAACAAAATTTTGATTTGTCATACACAAAGCTCAATTTTATTTTAACTATTCATACAATATTAAAAAAAGACTTAAATAAAAGAAAATGAGTTAAAATAATAAAGAATGTTTTACAAACAGTTAATTTGATTAACCTTTTGATAATTTATAATATTTATAGCATATTTTTTCATTGTAATATTAATATTTATATCTATAATTCGGATATTGTATAAATGTGACTAAATTAAATGCAAAATTTTGGACTGATACATATACCTATATGAATAGACTAGCGGACCCACGCGGCTTCGCCTGCTTGAACTTTACGATTAATTATTAAATATATTTTTCTTTTTTCAAATCATTTTCAGTTTTCAATAGGATTAGTAAGAAAATATGAGGTTAAATAATAAAAATAAGCCTGTAAAAAATAATAAGTAGACATAAGTAAGTGAAATAAAAAATGTTATGTTAGAAAAAATACTGAAATAATTGAAATGAACAAACAAAATAAGTAAAAGTAACTAAAGAAAATTCTTAATATTAGAAATAATAAGCCCCTTATTTTATGTGATCGACCGTTGAACATTCTTTAAACATAATTACGTGTGTGTACAAGTCAACGGCCAAGTCACATAAAATCTTACTATATTAATAAAAAAAGCACAATAACGAAACTTAGAATTGGCTTGGCTTTATCTAAAGATTTCATTATTTTTATTAGAAAAACAATTAATTTCATCGAGACATTGTTGGTTTTTTACAGGATATTTCTTGGTGGGATTTTAATTCTTTTTGCAGAAATCAGATTTTTACTTGACAAGTTTAGCAGAACTCTTAGTTAGTGTCATAAATCATAGTAGGTAGGAGTGACATCTAACATTAGACATGTTCTTTTTTTCCAACACAATGCCAATCACACTCGGTAACATTTGTTTAGACGATATTTCGATTTGTCCCATAGTTTAGCCAAGCTTTTAAAGTTCTTAGAACTTAGAACTAAAAGATGAGTCCCACCACGCTGAATAAATTTTGGAAAGGTAATATGTCGATATCTATAATAGCATCTTATATATTCTATCTTATATATTCTATATTTACATAACTTCGGAAGTAGGTGACCTACAATTTGAAGATTCTAGTGTGTACCTATAGAAGACGAAAATTTAAAAACTCTAGATCTATTCAAAGGTCCTCAAATAGAAGCACGTAAATATGTCAAAATGGTTCTTGAAAAGGATACTGCAGTGCTTTGCTTCGCGCTCGACTTGGCGGGGGCGCTGCCGTGCCCAAAGATATTCATTATATTATATCCGATAAACGCGCAACAATTAAATTTTATTACAATTTACTAGGCAGAGTGCCTTGTCTCTATCTTTTCTCTGTTTAAATCACAAAAAAACAAAAATAATAAAGCACAAGCAAAAATTATTATTATATTACTTAGATTTACCTTATAAGGATCTTCATATTTACATTTTTATAGAAAGCTTTCGCACCTTCAAGCTCAAGGATCCAGTGACATCGCTGTTAACAGTCTCTTAATTATACTATTACATATTTTGTGTTTCATATAAAAACGTATACGAATTCCAAATTACGTACAGTTCGATTGTATTCATTGAAATAAGTGAACAGTGAAAAAAAATTATCAAAATGCATTTATTGGTGAGTATTTCTAGTATATATTTTAAGATATTTTATTTAAATCAGCTAGAATCTACAATTAAATCTAGGTAATAGTAGTTAATACTTACATAATAAAAAAATATTTTAAAAATAACAGAATACATATTTAAAATTTTCTTTTAAAATTATTTTTGTTTTTATTTTAATAGATTATCTGCTTTATTTCTTATACAGCACGGTACGGAGGGAACGTAGTGTTAAGTCTATCGGTTTTCCCACTTTCTGTCGAAATTAGTCTACTGTCAAGATATTGCTTTAATCTATGTTTAGTGGTGGAACTAACCGCCGCGCTTTAATTTGTCAGCAGAGCGAGAAAATATAAATATTAAATAATTCATTTCCAGTAGGAACAGAACTCACAATCGTCGTGTTTATATTCACACACTGTGACAGTTTATTTCTATTATTTCTAATATTGCAATACTTTATTTTAGATAATCGCAACCACATTCCTTGCTGTTTCATCAGCAGCTCAACTACCTTCTGCTACATATCTTCCCCAAGGCAGCCCAGGGTATGGGTCTGGTGTCTTTGGTGGTGGAAGTTCTGGAGCTGCAGGCGCTGGTGCCGGTGGAGCCTTAGGTGGGTCAGGCAATGGCAACACGAGAGTCCAGCAAGAAGTTGAGAAACACGCAGAAATTCTGAAATTAGATCAGGACATACAAGATAATGGTGAGATACATGGATATATAATGTTGATAATCTTATAAAAATAATTAAAGATTTTTTTTTTATAAAAAAAAATGTTTATACAATTTATATGATTTATCTACCTTCAGATAAATAATTATCTGAAGATAGATAAATCACTTAATAATTTTAATATATTATATTATTATTTTATTTTAATATTTTTATTTTTTTCTATAACACTTGAATAAACAAGATTAATTACATCAGTTTTTAATTCCATCTTATTCAAAGACATTGTATAAAAAGGAAATGGGACCCAATTGTATTGTATTTTCTCTAACTTTCTAAAGTTATTCGACTTTTAAAATATTTTGGGGCACATTTAACACTTTGCTCCCTTATAAATTTTTATTATTTAATTATTAAAATACAAGATAAAGTATATAGATGTAGATTGATATTTTAAAATATAATATGTTTAAGTTAAACGTTTCTCTGTAAATATATAAAGCTCTTTTTTTTTTAATACCACACTATTTCACGCATAGAGCATTACAGGCAAAGGGAATTTTCAGAATCGTAATCAGACCGTCGTTTACAGTCAAACCCTCTTAATTTATTCAAAATATTAACAAACATTCCAGGCTTCCATTACTCATACGAGACATCAAACGGCATCCAAGGTGAAGAATCTGGAGACGTTAGCCAAACTCGTGGTGGATTTGCCTACAAGGGTGATGACGGCAAGATCTACTCCATCACCTTTACCGCTGGTGAAGATGGGTATAGGCCCCAAGGTGATCACCTCCCAGTGCCACCTCCAACTCCTGAGGAGATCCTCTTGGCTTTGAAGCAAAATGAACGTGATGAAGCCGCTGGTATATTCGATGATGGTAGGTTTCATCTATTTTTCAATTTTGTAAACTGAAAGTCCATAATAAAAAAATATAATCAGTAAAAAAATCAAATAAACTAAAATTGTTATTTTTCACAATGAAGTCGAATATAATATATTTCTTAATATAAATAGGTAAGTACCACCCAGAAAATGACAACCAAGGAAGCCAAGGAAGCTTGGGAAGTCAAGGAAAACCAGGATCTGGAGGTTTCGGTTCAGGCAACCATCAAGGCAGCTACAATCCTAGCTCAGGATATTCTTATTAATTATAGTTACCGTGCCATAATTTTGTATTCTATAAAAATCTTTTTAATATAAATCCTCACTAATATTCTGTATTCTTACTAATAAAACTCTTGTAACAATTTAACTTTTTTATTATTGCATATTTAGATTGTCCTGGTCCTAGTTTTTTTGTTCTTATCTTAAACAAAATTTTGACACCTCGTGGTGTCAAAAAATAGAAGAATTAATTAGAAGTATTAATTCTTTGAAAAATTAACGTTGCAATGTTAATATCATTTGGTTTCAATTTAAATATATTTAAAGATCTTCGATAATTTTTTAAAGCCGATGCAATATTAACTGAAGATGAGAAAAAATCTAGAAGTTAGCAGGTGTGAATATATATACATATATTTTTAAATGTACTAAACGAATTGCCATAAAATAAAAACGATATATTAAAAATCTAACGAATTCTGCCACTCAACACGCAATGCCTCCAGAATTCGGCAGAAAGTGGGGAACGGAGTGTCTTAACACTAGGTTCCCTCTGCCTACCCTGCTGTGTGCGGGATACAGCGTGAAGCTGATTTATTTATTTTATTTAAGATCACTTTGTTGTCCGTCTAACTGCCTGTCTGTCAAAAGCCTTCATCTCAGGAACGCTTGGAGACATTTAGTTGAAATTCAAACCATATACTCAGATTTATCTGTATTTTTTTTTAAAAATGTATTTCTATATTTACTTAAAAAAAATATAGCTGTTTATATCGCAAAAAACGAGTTTTTCGACACTATAAAGGGAATTAAAATTAATAGTATTTCCAGTTCACCTAGAATTATAAAATTTGCCGATTAGCATCTACGACAAAGGGGGGCAAATTTGGTATTAAAGCCGCTAGTTCAAGTGAGATATCAGATGAAAGGGCTCTAGCTAGGCTATGCTTGAATTTCAGAAAAAGCTGCCACCTCCAATTTTTGTACAGAAACCTCGGCGGATGAGCCGGATTCTTTCTTTTTCCGGTTTTTTTATTTATTATTTTAATGACATAATGTCTGCACTCACAATTAATAGATACTTTAAAAATAAATGTATAATTAGTATAGTATTTCAAAAAATTTTTTTTTTCAATATTTTAAGAAAGCTTTGTTTCTATAAGCGTCTTAGGAAATACAGAAAAGGACTTTATAAAAAAAATATAAAAAATCAGATTACATATAAAAAATCATTTTTTATTCATAGAATAAATAATATATCCATTCACTGGAATCGTAAAACTAAATACGGATTATTATCACATTTACATTTTGTTGAACATATGAGTTATCTAGTATCTAAACACTTGTTCACATCAAGATATTCCTAGAAAAAAAAAGATAGAAAGCCTAATTTAGCCTACATAAAAAAAATATAAACCAATATAAAAAGATTAGCCTCTTATTAAAGATAAGATAAGATAAGACAAAAAGATAGTTTTTCACATGTAAACAAGTCATCAGATATGCTTTTTAAAATTTGTAAGGACGGAATCCAGCTTGGGGACGCGCGAAGTTTGGTTGTGGTACGAAGGCAGCGCCACCACCGTACTTGCCTGGGTTGTAAGAACCTGGAAATACATAAATAATATTATTATTATAGTTTCTTAACACAAATTTATTTGGTCGACTAGGCACAACGTGATAAGATCTTATAAACTGAATTTGATCCACTTGTAAAAATTGTATCGTGAAACTTGGAGACAACAAAATAATATGGTATCTTTGAGCTATTCTGATAATGGTGTCAGCTCCTGAATAGAGGAACTTAATGAGAATTGGCCACAAAAGAGCTATAATATAATTAAAAAAAAATATAACGTCTAAATAAAGAAATGTAAAGGAAACAGTGAAAAAGGTTAAGCAAAAAGCATCTCACGCTATCAAAATGATTGCGATTTACAAAAAAGATGTAAAAACTTATTTAATACTTTATCCATTATTTGATCATTCATTTACTGTGTTTTATTCACACGTTCTTTTTTATTCATAGATTATATTTACATACAAATGAGTTAATAGCTTGTCTGTAGGTTTAAATATTTTTAGTAGTAGGTATTTTATAAAATCTTGAGATCGTCTCGTTGTGGGTTGTGGGTTTGATTCTCATTCGGGATAATTATTTTCTTTTCACCGCTCTAGTAGGCAAAGTGCGGCGTTTAGTTCCACATACACTATTTTTAAGATTCATGCTGTTTCGTAACCTAAGTTTAAGATACTCGTTACCCATTAAGACATACCCGTTCCCCACCATCCGTCAAAATTCATCGCAACATTACGTATTGAGTGGTGGAACTCAACGCTGCACTTTTCTTTGTTGCCAGAACGAGAAAATAAAAATATCACGTGGGCAAACGTAGTATTTTAACACTTTATGCAGGTTACAGCGTGAAACTAAAAAACCGTCTCCATTATACACTGCAAGCTTTCCCATACATGCCTACATTCATTTATGTATGTATGTATGTATAGTAAACGAAATCGTCTAAACTAAACCTTTCCCAAGCTAGCTCTTGTGTAAAACAGGAAAGGTCATATGTTACGCCGTAAAGCTATGTAGGTTGGCGTTCAACCAAAAGTATTCATTTCTCTAAGAGATATTTGCAATACATTATATTTGATAATGTTTGACGTCTAACATTGATTTATTATTTATGTCAGATTTTTAAGTCGAAGAAATTTAAATAAAAAGATGGTAAACGCGGCGTTTGTAGGTTCGATTCCCACTCAGAGGAATAAAGTTAGGTTCCCTACGCTTCATGTGGGAGACTGCGTAAAACTATAATACTTTTTTGTTATAAAAATGTTAAATGTTTCAAATTTAAAATGTTTGAATGGCTTTTATTTTTCCAACTTTTTTTTTAGTAAGCCCTTGAAAAAGCTATAATTATATATTAAATAATTTGCCATTTTTTTTTTCAAAAAATTATTATTTTAAAAACTAGTCCGCTGGTAAACCATTTTAATATTTTGCCGCAAGCTAGTAAACTTAAAAAGATAAATTTAAAAAAGTAAAGTTCAAACAAGTACAAAACCTAAGAATTTATTAAAAACCACGTGACGCAGCGGCACGAAGTGTGACTGTAAAACCGACTGGTTGTGGGTTCGATCCCCACTCGAGGAAGTGAAATATTTATTTACATTTATATTTTCATTTCTTCGCTCTGGTGTCGAGGCAAAGCGCGGCGTTAAGTTCCGCCACTCATCACGCAATACCTCCAGAATTCGGCGGAAAGTGGGGAACAGAGTGTCTTAACACGAGGTTCCCTCTGCCTACCCTGCTGTGTGCGGGATACAACGTGAAGCTGATTTAATTTATTAAAAACGTATGTGTACAATTATATGCAACAACACGTAATTGAATCTATAATCACCGAGATAATAGAAGTGCATTTCAAAGTAAGTTTAATGACTCACCGTGAGGTCAAATATTGCGCAATCTTCGATCAAAGGAACAAAGCTCACAACTCTAAATTTACATATATGAAATATTGCGCAAGAAACAAATGCGATTGCTGAACAATATCTGAATTTTTAAAGTCTAAAAATGGTACTCAGAAACATCAATTAGTACTTAATTGTAATTAAAGTAATGAAAATTTATATAAAACCATATTTTCGAATTTATCGTGGGGCGTGTGACTAAACGCAAAAGTTGTGGGTTCGATTTTCTATCAAAAAAGGTAATCTCTAAGGTAAGAAGTTTAATAAAACATAGTTTTTTGTTTGTGATTCAAAATTGCTACCAATTTTAACAAACAAAAACATTGTGAATATATTTTAATTTCATTTTCTAAGCAAGAAAGAAAGAATAAGAAATCGAACCTACATCCTATCAAATCCATTACAACATTAAATGAATAACATTAAAGCCCATTTACCCTAATTGACCTCTCTGGGTGCGGCTATAGGTGTTATATGGTGCAATCTCACGAACAGGTGTTTTAGAATCATCTATCAAGTATTAAGGTCAACTTGCAGTTTTGGTTTGTAATCTTCGCTTAAATGTTAGTCTCTAAATTGATTTCTGCGAAAGGCTTTTAAGATATTCTATTTTTTTGTTTTGTAAAGCAACTATCTATTTGATAAATATGTTTGTTTGTGTATTGCTTTTTGATGTTTCGTAATTTATGTTAAAGTAATGTTTCTTTTATAACGGGATATTCAGAGCAAAATAATTAATTTTACCGAATGGGAATCGAACCCACGGCAAATTTATGTGACAAACCATTCCGCTCCCTACATTATGAAATCTTCGATTTGACTGAACAATAACGTAAAAAAATAACGTCAATTTTCACAACAAAAAACTTACCATCATCAATGATACCAGCGGCTTCATCACGAGCGTTCTGTTCCAAAGCCTTCAGGATAGCTTCAGGAGTTGGGGGTGGGGTTGGGAAGTGGGCGCCCTGGGCCTGAACTCCAGCCTGGCCGGCAGTGTAGCTGACTGAGTAGATCTGACCGTCATCACCGGTGTATTGGAAACCACCTTGAGCTTCTATACCATCGACCTGGAATTCAATATCAAGGATTTTTGTAGGACTAGGTTATATAAGTTTTGTGGAAAAGCAGACGGTATCCAGTTTTAATGGACTGAGTTCCTTACTTTCCGCTTAATTTTCAAGATTTTACATATTGTGGCGGACAAATCAATGCACCGCTCTGTCTTGTTACCAGAACTTAAAAATTAATATAAATGATGCCCCTGAGTGGGAATCGAACCCACAACCATAATATTTACTTATACGTTTACCGATTGCCTCAAAATATGAAGAAATTAAATAATGAAGAGTCAATTTCATAATAAAACACACCTTCAACATTCATTCTATAGAATTACTGTCATCATAAATTATTATAATGTAATATATTTTTTAAATTGCCTATAAAACTTCTATTTAAAAAGAAGTCGCGAAATGATTCATTTAAATCACACACAGAAGACACAAATAACAATTTTTTTTTTCAAATTATGTGCATAAGTAATAAGAATTTCTTACAATATATTAGTAAAAAAAAAATTAACTTAAATTAGCTTCACGCTGTATCCCGCACACAGCAGGGTAGGCAGAGGGAACCTAGTGTTAAGACACTCCGTTCCCCACTTTTTGCCGAATTCTGGAGGCTTTGCGTGTTGAGTGGCAGAACTCAACGCCGCGCTTAACCTCGACACCAGAGCGAAGAAATGGAAATATAAATTTAAGTAAATATTTCATCTCCTCGAGTGGGGATCGAACCCACAACCAGTCGATTTTGCAGTCACACCTCGTGCCGCTGCGCCACGACCGGCCTCAATATATTAGTATTTTGATTAAAGTCTTAAATATATTATGGTTTATTACTAAATTTGGTATTATCGTTTATCTTTTTTTTTGGAGGCGGTCACGATACAGTGGAATATGGGTGTGACTCAACGCTGAATTCTGTATTCTTACCAAAGCTTGAGCTAGAGAATTGGGTGGACCGTAAGGAATGGAGTGTCTTGCTTCACGCTATATTCCGCAAGTACCAGGGAAGGCAGAGGGAACCTGGGAACCTAGTGTTAAAATACTATGGTTGCCCACTTTACGCCAAATTATGGAAGCACTGCGTGTTGAGTGACGAAACTCACTGCTGCATTTTGCCTCGTTACCAGAACAAGTTATATACAAATTTATCTAAATAAAAAAAAGCTAACTTAATTTGCAAATCTTAATAAGATAACTAACATTTAGCTTGTCGTACATCAATCAACTCGTCAATTTATCAAACGAGACAGTATATTATATGAAGCAACGTTGGGATGGTACTATATCTGAAAATATATGCTTCAACCTTTAAAATGACCGATGCCCTTTACCTGAACGTTTAATACATATAGAACGTATAATATCAACATTTATATGTAGAAAGTGTAGGTCTAGACTTTATTTTTTAGTAAGTTCTAGTTTTTCTATATAAAAATTGATAAATTTTTATATATAAAAATTGACCGAGGTGTGGTGTTTAATTTGAAAATTTGAACTTGGCTATTTTTTCCACATTGTGTTTCACGCTATATACTATATATAACAGAGTAGACAGTGGGAACCAAGTATTTAGTATTAACATTTACTCGCTCTAACAACAAGACAAAGCGCTGCGTTCATTACCACCTCTCAACACGCAATGTCTCGAAAATTGACTGGAAGGTGGAGAACGGAGTTTGTTAACACTGAGTTCTCTTTTTCTAGTAAATATGTAAAACGGTGTGAAGCAACAATAAAAATTAAATCAAATACCGTAATAATTGATTCTTACCTAAGCAATAAAAAAAATATTTAACATCTCTACCAAAAAAAGCTTACCTCGCGTCCTTCTTCTTGAGCTTTAATACCATTTTCAGTTTCGTAGTTATATCTGTAGGAATCTTCTTTCACATCAGAATCGTACGCCAGAATACGCGCGTTCCTCTCGTACGCCGCTTGAGGACGGTTTGACTGCTCGGGATAGGGAGAGAAGGCGGCGGCGGCGAGGCCGAAGAGAGCGGTGGCTACGATGAACTGGAAAATTATATTTGAATTTAGGTAAAAAAACTGTTTCTTTTTTTAGTTTAGTTTCAGGTATGTTTTGTTTTTAGCTTAGGTAAAGTAAGAATCTAGTTTTAAGGCACTCCGTAGTTCTCTGAGATGTTTATATATTTTTATATTAGAATAAAAGTGATAAGTCTTAGTAATTTGTGTAAGAATTATATTTAAATTGTTTTCTTGTCCTTGTTTTTGTAATAATCACGGAATTGTGTACCGCCAATTAAAACACAATGTTTTGCATATTTGGGCCGAGAATCAGAAGCGAGTTGTCTTAGCCTACCTTTATATGCATGAAAAAAATTAAAATAAATAAAAAACTCAAGTGCACCCCTACAATTCAGTTTAAACATACGAAATACTACATTACTCCACCTTTCCCAATTTTGATTTAGTTTAAGCGATAAATATTTCACATTCTAAAAGTATATTTGAGAAACAAACACAAATAACAATTTATATTATACTTATGTGTGAGAATATGATTATCTTTTGAAGTTTAAGAGCGTTTCCAAATTAAAAGCTGTGTAACTAAGTCTGAGCTATTTACTAATAAAAAAAATGTTTTTGCAATACTTGTTGGGTAAAGAGAATTTTGTGACAGGACATTCTTGTAATCATTTTGTTTGTTTTTTTTTTACTCTACGTCCTTCTTGGTACTAAAGTTTACGTCTATGTTAAAGTTTTTAAAATAAAATTATTAAAAAAATATTCTCGTCTCGTCTCTTCGCTTATTTATATTCTTAATTGTGACGTCCGAAGTTAAAATAAAATCAAGAAAATATTTATATGTATATTAAAAATTCAAAATTTGAACCCGTAATCGTCTACATCACTTAACCATAATGGTGTAAATAAGCACAATTATTTAAAAAATCTGCTACCGTTCCCACAATTTATCAACATCTTGCTTTATCTCGAGTGCACTACTCATTGTTTATTTCAACCCTGAAAACTCATATAAAAGACTTCAACGAACGATTTTTGACGTTAACTACTATAGTATTAGGTTGAATTTAAAATTATTCTGTAAACCATATTTAATACTATTTGATTATACTTAGGAAATACGACATTGACATATGTAAATTATATTTTTTTCCCAGAGGATTTTTTTTATGGATGTAGGTAATATCAGCACAATCTTTTTAGATTATTGTATATTGCTATAAAAATTAGTAAGAAACATTTAATATAAATGATATTTAACATAATTATGTTTCAAAATGTTGATTTTTAGTGGAGCAGAATCTATAATCATAAAAAATCGGAGTGTCTGAAATCGAAAACTATACTTACAAAGGCAATTTTGTAGAATTAGTGACAAAACCAGGTATGTTTAAATATAACGATTGTTATTACAAAATCAAAACTTATGCCATATCTCTACTTCTTACCGTAATTATTATTAGAATATAAAATATAAATATTTTATAAAAAATGGTCCATAATTTGATATAAAAATGGTCCATAAATTACTATAAAAAAATATTAGTCTGACACATTCTGACTAGATTTTTGTCTGTCAACCTACTTCACAGTCCATCTTAATTCTCACAGAAGTAATAAAAATTATATCAAAGAGTCCATCAATTATTATATTATATTATTATATATAAAATTATTGATCATATTAATATGATATATTTTTTCTAACTAAGAATTTGGCCGTTGTGTAAAAAAATCTTATTATTTTTAAAATTTGATACTGATGAATTTTATCAAAATTGGTCCATCTATTTTTATAAAATAATAAAAAATATTAATCTAACATAAGATATGATAATTTTTTTTTTTTTTCAATTCAAAATCTAATACAAATAATAAAAGTTTTATCAAATCCTACCATTTATTACATTATATTATTAAAGAAATCGTTAATGTCACATGATGTGATAAATAAAAACCAGTCTTTTAACTGGGTAAAATTATTTAAAAAATCCACACGATTTTTTTAAAATCTAATACTAAGCATAACGGTTTTATCAAAATCGGTCCATCTATTATTATTTTATAATAAAATATAATAATAAAATAGTAAATCTAACTCACCAGTTGCATGTTTTCTATATGTAAGATCGGGTCGGAGGTAAGATCACAAGTGTTAGGACCTTAGAAACTATTCACTTTTATATACGTTCGACGGTTACAAAATTCATTCAACGATATAATGTAACTTTTCCTAATAAATAAATTGAACTTTAGAAACTTTTTTGCGTAAGTTTTTTAGAAGATGGGACTAAAATTTAGATTTTGATTAGATTTTTTTTTTATTGCAAGGTGTAGTGTAAAAGTCTAGATTTGTGTCTGGGGTTTGTCCGTCTTTCGATTATTAGATAGGATGTTTAAGTTTTTGATTTTATTTACAGATTTCAAGGATATTTAGTGAATATGAAAATATTTTGAAATTGTTTCTTTAGTTTTGAGAAAGGTTTTTTTACCTTCACGATATAGCCGTACATAGCAGAGTAGGCAGAAGGAACCTAGGAACCTAGTGTTAAGACACTTCCTCCTCATTGAGACAATTCGGTTCTCCTCTCTCCGCCGAACTTTGAAGCCATTGCGTGTAAACTATATTAAAATGGAGAAAAGCTATTTGATAGATTTTTTCTCTGAATGCATAATTAGTCGATATTTTTGTGTTTATATTATTTTTTACCTTTTGAGGGTTTGTAACATAGAGCACTATTTGTCACCTTGTAACAGTATGTACCTTGGGTATAAGTTAAAAATAAATAAATAAATAAAATAAAATATGCATGGTAATACACATAAATAACATAGTTAACTATGAATAATATAAACTATATATTTTTAATACCATGTTAATCGAGACGAGTTCGTGTATTGTCGTCCCGAGTGTCGCGACCGTCGTTCTGTCTATATAGTGGGTGTAGTGGTTGGAAGGCAGCGGTCGAGTCGAACTCTAAAGTACTACGGTACAAATAAATATGATGCACATAAAGACTCGTACCAAATGTATAATAAATATAATATGATAATTCGAAGCCTATGATGGCACGATCTTTTAGGATCGAATTTCTTATAAAGGCAATATATGTGTAGGGGCGACACATATTGTGGATCCAAGTGATCTTTGACCAATATTATGATATTGAATGTTGCTTGACGTCGCGGAAGCTGACGTGATGGGCTTATGCGAACTGTTATAGCGACATTAACTATGTCGTGGCTGATGCCGTCTCGCAGTACGCTCGCGATACGTAAGCTGTGCTTGTATGGCGTTGGTCATTGACATATTATATACCACTTCTACGACTTGGTATACGACTAGTAGGTGTGTGGTGCTATTTTATGTCCCAGCTCCGGTGTATGTAGTAGTGTCCGCCTGTCTCATACGGGTGTGTGGTGCTATTTTATGTCCTGGAACTCTGGTGTATGTAGTAGTGTCCGCCTACGGTTCGAGACACGACTGTGGGGTGTGTGCCGTGCGTTTATTTAACATATCGGCCGCCTTGCGGTAGTGCGTTCGTTCCAACGACTTATATTGATCTCACAAATCAATCAACATCACGAATCACCATTCTAATACAATCTTAATATAAACAAGCGTAACAAGTACCTTCGGAAAGATCACACACAAACGTCTCGGAGGGTTCAACGATGACTGTAAAGCCACGGTCTGGTCGGAACTCACGGTGTAGGGGCGGGGCGGTGCCCGTACTCTTTCTTCCTTTTATTATAACTAGTTCGCAGTTATAGTGGAGAGGAAGATAGGACGCGCTCTTGGCTTTTCTTCGGACGAGCTTCGAGTTATGACAATGTCATATTGTCGAGTTTCCAGTTATCTAAATAACTGACACAAGAACAACTTCTGATGGCAAATATCTTATTAAAGCGATACCTTCTAATGGCATAATATAAAATTCTTAATACTGTTACCTCTGAATCTCTAAAAGATTTTGGGTTCTTCACGATCACAACTATAAACGATTCTAACCACTAGACACATCACGAGCCAAGGCATTATTTATTAAATAATATTTTCAAAGGAGTTTGGGATATCAGTTACAACCTACAAATTTCTCTGGATGGGCTCTAAGACGAAAAATCTATGGAAATTGGAGATTCTCATAGCAATTACAAGAAGTTATCTTTTAGAGAAAATTCATTTTTCCGGTTCCCGTAAGATTTTTTCCTAAATACCCTAAACATCGTGCATATTTTAGCTTTATTATTATAGCTTATTTGTTTTGTCTACGCGTTGTCTGTCAGTCACTCAGTAACGACAGGATTTAGTATGTATAGATTGTCTTTATAGCTGTATTATTTTTGTTTGTAAAATATTACGCACTTCATGTATCCCGCATAAAGAAGGGTAGAGAGAGGGAGTTTGTTGTAAAGTCACTCTGTTCCTCAATAAAAAAATATGATATTTTTTTTTTTAATTTTTTAGTAACAACAATTTTCATAATTTTTTTTAGAGTTTTAAATTTAAATTAAGGTCAGTCGTGGCATGTTCACTATAAACTCGACAGGAAGTGAATTCTTAATATTTTCATTTACTCGCCCTGGTAATGAGGCAAGCCGCGGCGTTAAGTTTCGCCGCTCAATGCGCAATGCCTCCAGAATAACATACGTTTCCACGGTACGGATCCATCTAGCTATTCTTCTATGTGGGGGATACAGTGTATAAAAAGCTGAAAAAGATAAACATTCCTTCTGGTTTTAAATATACTTCCCACATTATATTAATAAAAAATATAATTTTTATTCTAAGAATATGTATGTACAAATTAAATATCATTATAATGTAAGCTAACCTTTTAAAGGCTATTATAATAATTGCTTCATCGTTTTTTTTCACAAATGCTTAAACTAAATTGAAAGCTAAATAATAAGTATTAAAGCTTTTTATTTAAATATTTTTTAATTGACTGCTATGAAGCCAAAAGAGAAATTGTGATTTTGACCGCCACAACTGGCTTCGTCAATGTTTAAAAAATAAATTTCTTATCCGACATAAAATTAAACATTTAAGTAAAAGATAAAAGAAAAAAATAAAATGTATAATAAGCTTATCCCATTTCACTTTTCATCCCGCATTTAGTAGAATAGACAAAAATAATAATAGTGTTACTAGTCTATGATAATTTCATAAAAAAAGTTTGTATCCTGTTAATGTCGCCATAATTGCTTAGCTGTATTCAAAAACCTGATAAGTCTATCAATTTTAAATTCAACGACACAAACAGAAATAATAATACAGTCTTGATTACATTCTTAATTCATTCAAACAATCTCAGTATAAATATTTCTTTATATATATTTATATAGTAGCGATACACTCGCGACTTTGCCCGCACCAATTTATTGTTATATTATAGCCAAATTATACGAAATGCTTCCATAAATTGTTGTTGTGTATTTGTTATTCAGATGTATTAGCTATATTTCTGTAAAGTTTCCTCTAAATCTATTCAGTACTTAGCGTCTGACAGTGGAACAAACATCCATCATCATAAACTATCACTTTCTTAAATTTTTTTATTCTTAAATTAGTAGGATTCAAATACAAAATATTCTTTATCCAAATAGACTATTGCAAGGAAAATTTGAATTGTCAAATGAAAATAGCTACCCACTTATCCTGAAAGCATTTTTACTAAGAGTAGCCGACAAGAAACCCAACAGTTGTTCTTCTCGATATAAGGGCAAAAGTGGTAATTATTCCGTATGAAATTCAAAAGATTTGATTGACAAAATATTTCTGTAATCGGATATTCTGTATGTTTTTAAAAATAAAAATAAATAAATCAGCTTCACGCTGTATCCCGCACACAGCAGGGTAGGCAGAAGGAACCTAGTGTTAAGACACTCCGTTCCCCACTTTTTGCCGAATTCTAGAGGCATTGCGTGTTGAGTGGCAGAACTCAACGCCGCGCTTAACCTCCACACCAGAGCGAAGAAATGGAAATATAAATTTAACTAAATATTTCATCTCCTCGAGTGGGGATCGAACCCACAACCAGTCGGTTTTACAGTCACCCTTCGTGCCGCTGCGTCACGACTGGCATGTTTTTATTTATTGAATGTTCCTAAACATTTACACGTTAACAGGTTAATATGTATATAAATCGGCCTCAACTCTGAGAACAATCTTGGGACGTCGTTTTCACTTTATGGAATACTGTTGCCGTGCATTTATACTCGGCTAGATGATACAATTTTGTTATTCTTCAGTAACTTTTGTAGTACAGTACTTTAAATATATATTTTCGTGAAAAGATTTGTCAAAAATATTTATCGCATTTTGTTATTCCCAAAAACACATATTAACCAACATGCCTTGGGAAGTTAAGAAAGCATAAAAAAGGATTGAATTGAAAGAAAGATTTTTCAAAATCCATGCGGAAGTGAGAAAAGGCCTAATTTAACGTTTCACGTCATTAGGTAGACGTAAAAAAAGTTCATCTAAAAGAAAATTCGAATGGCATTTTATATTGTATTGTAATATAAAATACTTGATTGTATTTTATAAAATATAAAAAATATGTTATATATTCTATTGTAAGATAATTTTGGAAGTTCTTTTTTAGTATTTTGCAGAAAAATTGGAAATTCTTTCCATAAGTGATATATCGTTAATTTTATAAAAAAATATCGTAAGAGGTGCCTCACTTCGTTTAGTCACATCTTATCTTATCAGGAAACTGATTAATATATAATTATATATTAATGTACGCTTTTATAGCTTCATGCTGTATCCCGCACTTAGTAGAGAAGCCAGTGGGAACCTGGGATCCTAATGTTAAGAAACTTCCGTTTCCCACTTTGCGCCGAATTCTGCAACCACTGCGTGCTTAGTGGCGGAACTCAACACCGCCCTTTATCTCTTTACCAGAACGAAGAAGTGAAAATATTAAAGAATTCACTTCCCCGAGTGGAAATCGAGCCCACAACCGTCGCGTTTATAGTTGCCCGCTTGTGCCCCCGCACCATGATGGTCTCTACGAAAGAGACAATTTAACACTATAAGTATCTTATATATGCAAATATATAAGATACTTATAATGTTATATTACTACTGTTATATTAAAATGTTATGTTGCTGTGTTACTAATAAAAAAATGTGTAAAACTTATTTTTTTAACACAAGTTAGTCTTTGCCTAACCTGGAAGACCTGGATTTTTTTCACAAAAAGGTCTGTTGTGGCGGATTATGGCAGTATCTGCTCGATTACTATGAGTTCTAATTTGACGTTGATGTATTTGTCGTTGATATGACTAAGTGCAATGGCATCGCACCGCTGTTTGTTTTTTTTTTAATATTTCATTTCCCCGAATCAGAATCGAACTAACAACTTGTCGTGTTTACAGTCACACGCTTTTGCTCCTGCGCCACGACTGGCCTCAAAAATATTATTATAATTTTTAAAATATTAGAGGCTTTTAAGGCCAAGGTATTTCATTGTGATCGGTGAGAACAATAAGCGTGCTGATATAAAATTTATTAAGCTTTATGCAAAATATGTTATTGAAGATGTATTATGCGCCTATAGTGTATTATTACTAGTTGTACCTCTCGTTGCCATAAATATTTCACAAAATCTCTCTACTTATTTCATCAGTCATCTTTCTGTCCTCATTCTGTTGCATTAATGTGGCTATCCTATTTAGCGAATTTGTTTGGTCAGCTTATCGTATTGGAGACTTCTACCTTGCCTTGGAAACTTCGTGGATAAATTTCAGCGTTCTACGCCGCGTGTCAGTCATTCAGTAACGAAAAGATTTTTCATGTATTTGCTGAATTAAACCAGTCTGGTCGGTTTCCAGGAGGCGCGGGTTCGAGTCCCGCTACTTTAAAATTTTTATACGTTTTCTAAATAAGTATTCTTATTATATATATTTTTAGAAAGGTTCAGAAAAAAATATTGTGGCTGTAAGTAGTATCTATGATTAACCTACATATTTTATGAGCTAATATTTTAATTACTATTGCTTAGATTTAACTCTGCCGAAAATTTTAATTTCTAATATTTGAAAAAGATGAAGAAAGGACGGAATGTAAGATCAGTGTAAATAGTAAGATATTAGAACAAGTGAATGAAGTGTATGTTCAGTAGAGATGGAAGATACGGGATGGATGTGGAACGGCGTATTGCTGCCGGTAACAAGATTAACGGAGCCTTAGCTGCATTGATGAGACGGCGAAACGTCAGCACAGCTGCGCGTTTGGCCGTACAAATGCAGTTTTGGTACCGACTCTGTTATACGGCAGCGAAACGTGGGTATTACAGAAGAAGAATGAAAGAAAGATGAATGCTGTGGAGATGCGATCTCTTCGTAGGATATGCGGAGTCAGCTTAGCTGATCGAATCCGCAATGAAGAGGTACACAGAATGGCAGGTACTAGCGAGGATGTCACAGTGAGAATGAAGAAGAACGTGCTCAGCTGGTTTGGGCACGTCGAACGAATGAGTGATGAAAGAATGGCAAAAAAGATTTATGATGGAAAAGTGAGCGGTAAGAGAGGTAGGGGGAGACCTCGGTTGACCTTCGAAAACACAGTATCAAAGATACTGGAGGAAGGTCACGTAAAAAGCATGAGGACCCCCCGAAGGGCATGTATGAAGAGGTTGATGACAGTGGACGAGGCGAAAGAGGTATGTAGAGACCGTAGCGTTTGGCGCTGCGTTCTCTCTGACTACCCCGCTAGGGATAAAGCGTGAAGCTAAGTTAAGTTAAGTTAATATTTTAGCCGTCGTGGCGCAGTGGAGACAGTATCAGAGTGGAAGTCGCGATTATTGCGAGTTCGATACCAATTCGAGAGAGTAAATTGTATTCATCTCCAAGCCCTTGTCAAAAATAGTACTGAAAGTAGGGATCAAACAGATTTAGCACTAGATTTCATCTGCATATCCTACCGCTATATGCGAGAAAAAAAAATAAAAAAAACGAAAAGTGTTAAATCACTTCACTCTATAAAAAAAGCTGACAAAAATATAATATATCAATATCAGATGGCGCCTTTTTGGTTTTAAACCAAAAAAAAATTAACCAATTGCATTAAGCAATGTTCGCTCTAAACTTATTTAGATGGGAAAACATCACTCATATATTATAAAATTTTTAATTGACTTACTAAAACTGATTATTAAATCAAATAGTAAAAGTTAAATTTGTTGATTATTTTATAAGTATGTTATAAATCAGTTTCGAATTTCCCGTCGTACGATAAACCGATATCGACCGCGAGAGGTCATGTTGTTGAGAAATGATCACACGCCTTTAGAACATTTGTATGTCAAATGTTAGATTATAGTTAGCCTTGAATTGGAAAGAAGCTAAAAGTTTTGCTGCAAAAATGAAATTACAGAAATTGTTTTTTTTTTTGTAAGCTAAAAGTCACTGGTCATTTTATTTTCGCGGGTTTAAATTGGAAAATATTATTTATTTCCTGTTTTAGTTGTTTAATGCTTCCCTACATTCCCAAGAACTCACATACATTCTCGCTTTTTGTATTGTCTTTCAGCTCTGTCAGCAGTCAGAATTTAGATCCTGTTAAAACACTGCTATTAAAGAAAAAATAAAAAAAAAATTAAAAAAAATCTTTTATTTTCAAGCAACATAGGCTCATAGTTGGTTAGTACAATGGTATAACTTAAGAACTATGTTAGTAAAATAAAATACAATAAAATAAAATACAGTACAAAAATAAAATTCAAAGAAAAATTAATAACAAATCACAAATTAAGACACTTCCATTTCCCATTATTCACAGAATTTTTGAGGCATTGCGTATTAGAATGGCGGAACTCAACGCCGCGTTTTGGGTCGTTACGAAGGTAAGGAAATGAAAACATTCAATATTAGATATATTGAGTTTGATTCCTTGAGTGGAATAAGCCCACAACCTGATTTTACAGACCCTTGTGCCCCTGATAGATCTATAAACAAAAATGTTATTAGTGTACTTTTCATTGTCTGCCAATATTTTTTTTAACAAAAACTAATGATTTTAAAAGCTTATCTCAAAACCAATTTAAATTAAATTAAATCAGCTTTACGCTGTATCCCACACACAGGAGGCAGAGGGAACCTAGTGTTAAGACACTCCGTTCCCCAGTTTCCGCTGAGTTCTGGAGGCATTGCGAGTTGAGTGGCGTAACTCAACGCCGCGCTTTGTGTCGACATCAGAGCGAAGAAATAAAATCGAACGAGGATCGAACCCATAACCAATTGATTTAACAGTCACATTTTATGCCCCTGCGCCACGAGTGGTCTCAAGAAACAAATTAACCGATTTAATTGCGGTTTTCACTATTATAAGTTTTCGATAAGCTAAGCTGTACTTGACATTGCTAAAAATTGTTTTATTAAATTGACTGGAACTTTGCTTGTCAATATAGTTACAAATGCTGTTTTTAAAATAATAATATTATTAGAAAACGAAAATAATCCAGAAATAAAAAATTATTTAGATCAAGCGGGCGAAGCCGCGAGCGGGTCACTAATTTCCGAATAAGAATTGAATTCACTAATCTCGTCCAATATACCTGTAACATCATAAAATACTTTATGCAACATTAAATCGTCTCAACCTTCACAAAACAATACGTTTAAACATAACTGATGACTAACTCGAGGCAAATAGAAAAGGTTACATTCCTTTTAACCATCTTATATGAATTTTTATTATAGTATATTAGATTTAATGTATAGGCCTTTGGATGAGCCATTTCCTTTCTCTATAAGGATTTGTATGGAATCCTCTGATTGTATGGGAATTGTAGGTAAGTGTAGATGCTTGCCTGTACTTATAAGCCGTTCTCAAGTCTGAGATCGATCTTGAGATGAACTTTTCTTTCATAAGTTATATGTCTATGATGGTTTATGAACACGGACCCTAGTATTATGATATTACCCATGTACTGCTCAATTATTTGAAGACCTTTATTGAATGGCGGAATTCAACGCCGTGCTTTGTGTTTTAACTAGAATGAGGAAATTAAAATAATTTATACCCGTGGCAATCGAATCAATGGTACAACAAATAATGGAAATTGAATTTTGAAAAGCAATCCACTCCTATCCAATGTATAACAATAACATGTAATATTATATATCTTAAAGGTTTCTTTTAGGTATCTTGTTTGTACAAAGATTTAAAGGATCACCAGAAAAGAGAGAATGAATTAATTACTAATATTTCCTCCTTATGGAAAGGCATGACGCGGAGTTAAATTCAGCCAAAAGCGCGAAACCAAAAAAGACTTAATCGTTTCTATATTAGGCATAACAACCTAACCTATACTATTTATGTTGAGGCCAGTCGTGGCGCAGTGGAACAAACGTGAGACAGTAAACGCTATAGGTTGTGGGTTCGACTCCCAAAATAGTAAATTAAACATTTATTATTTTCATTTTCTCGCTCTGATAACGAGGAAAAGCGCATCGTTGAGTTCCACCACTTAACACGCCACCACTGCCGATCCTACCATATTCTGGATACAACGTGAAGCTAAAATAAAAACAAAAAAATATATTTTTTTATATATTTCTATATTAGTATGTTAATTAAATACTGATTCTAGATAATTTTAGATTTATATTTGTAGGAGGTCAAGACTCTTGAATCACAGTTCAAGATTGCTTGATGGATATTTTATAAGAATATAATTTATCTCCTAATGGACTCGATGAACTATTTATTAGATTTTCTATCAATAATAAATAAATATTTAAATAAAAATAAAAAATAAATCAGCTTCATGCTGTATCCCGCACGCAGCAGGGTAGACAGAGGGAACCTAGTGTAAGACACTCCGTTCCACATTTTCTGCCGAAAAACGCGCTTTGTCTCGACACCAGAGCGAAGAAATGGAAATCTAAATTTAAGTAAATATTTCATCTCCTCGAGTGGGGATCGAACCCACAACCAGTCGGTTTTACAGTCACACTTTGTGCCGCTGCGCCACGAGTGGACTATATATTTAAATAAATAAACAATATGAGTTCAAATAGAAATAAGACAAAAAGGAACGGAGACCGTTCAAAATATAAATGTTCAGTACACATTTTAAAAAGAAACCCAAAAACAACAACTTTAATAACCAATCAAGAACAAAAAAAGGCATGGATGACAAAAATCTGTGGCGCCTAACAACTAACATAATAAAAAAATATACCACTCATAAAAGCGAATATAATTATTAGAAGAAGACAGAGCGCGGCGTTCTGTATCGCATCTCAACACAGTGTCTCTAAACTTGGGCGGTGATTATGGAACGATTCGTTTTATTTATTAAATTCCCTATGTTATTTACGGGATACAGCGTGAAGCTATAAATGTGTTAGGTTTCTTAACCTCTCACAACACGTGTTCACGTATTTTAGTGGTTTAGTCAAAGAGAAGATAGTGATTCGTCACTACTTCCCTTAAGCCCGGTTTCCACCGCGAAAGGGAAATAAGCGGGTTATGCTTATATGGAACGGATTTTAAATAAATTGGGTTTTCATTTCCACCAACAAAGAGTTCCGTATTTTGTAATTACTTCGCTTCTAGAACCGAGCGAGATCATTTCAACACTTTGTGCTCCCCCGGTCATTTCAACCCCACTATTTGTTGGTGGAAATACAAGTATGCAGCTTACTCTTGCGAGTTCAACGTAGTCCTTAATGAGTCCGCTCCGCTCGCGGTGGTAACCGGGTTTTACATTTTGCCCCCATTAAGAGACATGATGATGTTAACTCAATCGAGATACCTTATAAAAAATGTCATCCAAATTTTTAATTTCTTGCCAAAATGCATGGTCAGTAGCTAAGTGACAGTTTTTTTTTAAAATATTTTGGTGCTCATTTATGATCGCCAGTATGAAGCCAGTCGTGTCGCAGTGGCGACGTGTTACTGTAAAACCGACTGGTTGTGGGTCCGATCCCCACTCGAGGAGATGAAATATTTACTTAAATTTATATTTCCATTTCTTCGTTTTGGTGTCGAGACTAAGCGCGGCGTTGAGTTCTGCCACTCAACACGCAATGCCTCCAGAATTCGGCCGACAGTGGGGAACGGAGTGTCTTAAGACTAGGTTCCCTCTGCCTACCCTGCTGTGTACAGCGTGAAGCTGATTTGATTTTATTTATGATCGACGTTCTTTTAATGTCTGTGACATCATCTGTTATTGTATTTATTTTTTGGTCTTTGTGACTTTTTTTCTGGTGTTCTTGATATTTTAAAATCTTCGTGTGATTTTTTTTGTTAACCCTGGGTGACTTATTCTAGGAGTTCGTTTTAACTTTCATTTAGAGGATTATAGAGTTCTTAATAGAATCCTTGCAGAGGTCATGTCTGATATTCGCTACCTTATAATTATTTTAGGCTGTCGTGTCACAGTGTCACAGCGTGTGAATGTAATCATGAAGGTTATGGGTTCGAATCCCATTCAGAGAAATGGATTGTTACATATTTTCAATTCTCCGTTCTGGCTCAAAAAAAGATTTAAATATTGATTTTTATGTCAAGTTTGGCCTCGTGTCTGAGACATATCTATTTTCAGGTTTTACTCCAAAGAGTGAGAGGTTAAAACATGGCCATGCACGCCAACCATATATAGATGGTATGGTAACCACATTAAGCAAAACCATAATCTTATTTCACATCTAATAAGCGAAAAATACAAGAATATACATCATTAAACTACATTATATATAATTATAAAATTCCTTGACTCCTTACAATTCGTTATAAGATAATGATGATCATCATTATAGACTAAAGCATACTTCAATTACTTTGCCGTTATAAAATATTTTAATATTACTATAATTAATAATACTGAAATGTTTTGTAACAGCTTGGCGGACAATTTTAGCGGCGTTGAATTCCGCCACTCAACACGCAATGCTTCCGGAACTTGGCGGAAAGTGGGGAACGGAGTGTCTTAACACTAGGTTCCCTCTGACTACCCTGCTGTGTGCGGGATACAGCATGAAGCTAATTTATTTTTATTTAATTTTATAATTAATTGAACCAAAGTGTTGGATTAGATTGGAGAGCAATCTAATATTGTTTCATTTGTCACTAGATTATTAAAAAAATATTAAAAGAGCTGAAAGCATTTACTCTTAAAGTGGTGATGATGATGACGAGTGACCTGATGGTGACGAGTGATTCAAAAAAAAAATCAGTTTTACAGTGTGTCTCGCACACAACAAGGTAGGCAGAGGGAAACTAGTATGAAAACACTCCGTTCCCCACTTTCTGCTGAATTCTGGAGTAATTGCATGTTGAGTCTTCCGTTTCACGATGTTCTTGTATAAGTTGTTTTCTTGAAGAACTTGAGATGCTGTTACCCCGATTGACCTTTGATACCGGGTTGACAATGATACCGGGTTTGTAGGGAACAGAGTGATCTGTTCCTGAGAAAGAGCGAGCACTACGTGGATGCTTGAGAGGATGTCTTAGATGGCAAGGACGTCCCTGCTGGATTGTAACCTAGGCATGTGGCTGTCGATCGGACTATGATTATGTATATGATACAGGCCGAGAGAAGTTTCTTTTTGCCCGAACTCAACATACGGCGGAACTCTACACCACACTTCGTCCTCCCAGAACAAAGAAATTAACCTAATTAATTCCGAGTGGAGAACGAACTCGCATCCATCTTGTTTAGTTTGTACAATACATAGTTCTACTAAGCCAAAATTACCTGTTTATATAGCCCAGACTTAAATATATATATATAAATATGTGATTAATATATAAAATGTATAATCATTGGTTGCCTCGCTGCTGTACTAACGATAGTAATACAGGTCCTGCTTAGTTTAAAATCGGAATTGTGACTTTCACTAGAGTCTAGTGTCTAGTGGTCTCATCATACTAAACATAAGTATCTACTTATAGGATACTTCTATATAAATCTAAATCTATATTCATATTATAAAAGCCTGTTATTATTGAGGCCAGTCGTGGCGCAGGAGCACAAAATTTGACTGTAAACGCGATAGGTTGTGGCTTTGATTCCTACTCGCTCTAGTGTCGAGGCGAAGAGCGGCGTTTAGTTCCGCCATTCAACACCCAGTGCCAGTGCCGGAATGTCCTAACACTAGATTTACTCTGCCTTCCCTGTTGTGTGCGGGATACAGCGTGAAACTAATACAAAATTTATAATTTATTTAAGTAAATTTTAACAACTCGACAAAATATAAATAAAAGTTAACAAGAATGACCTTCTCAAACGAATATATTATGTAAGTTACCTTAGAACGATTGAACTCAATAGAACGAGAAAGTAAGTAGGCGTATCGATACATTAAACTTTTACAAACATTTGCTTAATTTTTCTACACTTAATTCACTTTAAGCCTATTAATGACATTTTTTAATATAACAAACACATCTCTTGGTTTTATATTGTGTTAAATTATTTTCGTTTTACCGTATAATTTTCTCTCTATTTTCTTTATACAACCTGACATTAGCTTAAATCCCACGCCTGGAACGACATAAACAAAGAACAGAACAGGACAGAGCAGAACATCTCATAGAACTTGTTACGGTTAATTACTTTTTTAGGGTTCCGTACCTCTAAAAGTAGAAACGGAACCCTTATAGCATCACTTTCTTGTCCGTCTGTCCTGACAATGACGGTAGTGGACTCAATTATTATTTATTAATATTTTCATTTCTTCGCTCAGGTGTCGAGGCAAAGCGCGGCGTTGACTTCCGCCACTCAGCACGCAATGTCTCTGGAGACATCATCATCAGATTCTGGAATCCGGCGAAAAATAGGGAACGGAGTGTCTTAACCCTAGGTTCCCTCTGCCTATCCCACTGTGGGCGGGATACAGCGTAAAGCGAAAAAAAGCATTAGCATTTTCACAAGAATAATATAGTAACGTATTTTTTAGACATAGTATTTATTATTAATTGATTTTCAATCACAATAAGTGACTATTGAGGGCCATTAAAGGCCATTAAAGGTTATTTTATCAATTTAATTTATCGTTTTTGAATACAATGAATTATTGATCATTATTTCATAATTTTTCAAAATACATTAAAGCCAGTCGTGGCGCAGGGGCACAAGCGTGTGTAAACGCGACAGGGTTCAATTCCATTCGAGAAAATGAAATATTTAATATTTAAATTTTTTCGCTCTGGTGTCGAGGCAAAGCGGGGCGTTGCGTGCCGCCATTCGAATTCGGCGGAAGGGGTGAATTAGAGTGTCTTAACACTAGATTCCGTCTTCACCTGCGGGATACAAGAATAACTATTGTGTTTTATATATAATGGTTTTGTATCAAATTTTTCTTCTTTATATTTTTTAGTATATATAGATTGTTTACTACAGCTCAGCTACAAAGATACTAATAATTTAAGTTTATATTTTAGTACAAGTTTGATCTCGGCTTAAAACAAGAACCCAACTTAGGTAGCATCCACATTTTTAAACTACACTTCTAGGAAATACATAGTATTTATTACCTTGAATTAATTTATTTCTACAGGATGTTCCACATTACGACTGGACATCTTGGCCTTGACCAGAGCCCTTTACGTGTATAAATCAGAACTAATAGGTAACTAACATTTAAGTTGGTGCGTGATTAATATAGGAGTGGGTGATCCGCATACTGTTTCGATCATATATATTATTACTATTGTATAATAAAAAATATTTATAAAAACAAAAACTCCGACTGCATAAAACTAAAAAGGAAATAAACAAGCCCAAAAGTTTATTAGAATTAACAGTCGGGACCTCTTTAAATTATGCGGGGTTCCTGGTAAAGATTTTATTGATTGAAGAATTACTTATAGGTCCCAACTGTTAATCCTAATAAACTATTGGACTTGTTTATTTTCTGTTTAGTTTTATGCAGTCGGGGTTTTTGTTTTTATAAATATTTTTTTATTTTTTGCTTTTTTGTTAAGATTCATTATGGTAATGATAATCATGATATACCTTTTTGAAATCCCCGTATTGAGTTCTTGAATTTAATACCCATATTATGGTATTCCAAACGATTTTTTTTTTCACTAAGTCCAATGGCGTCCCACAGCCGCCATGATTGTTTTTTTTAACGTCACCTATCTAAGAACACTTGGGCTGCTAATACGAATCTAACGATACCTCAACTATGTAAATCTGTTCAGCGGTTCTGGAGGTATAGAGTAATAAAGAATATTACATACATACATACATACAAGATACGCGCGAAATACATAACCCTTCCTTAGCAGTCGGGAAAATATATAAACAAATAATTAATAAGTAGAAATAGAGGCACAATGTGTGATCGTAGACATGGCTAGTTGTGGGTTCGAGCCCCGCTCGAGGAAATGAAATATCTATTTTAATTTATATATCGACTTCTTCGCTCTGGTCTTTGAATGCTGCCTCTCAACACTCTGCCTACCATGCAGTATGCGAGATACAGCGTGAAACTGAAAAAATATATAAAATAAGTAGAAAAGGGATCATCCCCCATGGATGTGTCAAGAGATATTTTCTGGTTTTTCGAGTTTTCAGAGCAAATGTTGCTTGATGTTGTTTTGAAAATTTCTGGAGTGGGCACAGTACTATTATGGGGTGGGCCCAGGCTACCACTACCCCCCTATTACTACGTTTAAGTTCTGAATTTACCTTGAAAAAAATATATTCTATAAAGATGTATGGATTATAATTGTTTCTACGATTACAAAATTGAAGGTTATTTTAAGTAACAGTAGTATAACACATCCATAACTAATTTGTATGATACATTAATTGATTTTAAATGCCCGTTTGTTTTTAAATAAAACATCTGTTTAAATAAATTGACCTCTGATTTAATATGTTATAGGAGACGCCATCGTTACATAGAAAATGATCTGTAGACTCGGTGGTTGTGGGTTCGATTCACCTTCAAGATACACAAATGTGTTTCAGAATTTAACGTTTCCTAGATCTGCTTAGAATGTTTTATATAAAGGTATTAAGTTACACTACTGTTATATAATGTCACTAAAATGTGCAGAATGTAGAGAGCCAAGTGATGATAGTAGTTAGTAGTTCTTTGATAGGAGATTATCTCTATCAACCAAACAAACTCTTCGTATCTTTAATGTTAGTATAGATAAACAAGTAATCAAATTCCTTCAAAAAAGTTAAAAAAAGTTTTACGGTCACGAATAAAAGTAAAGTTTATAATATGTAAAAATATTTTCAACTATGAACATAAATAGAGGCCAGTCGTGGCGCAGGGGCACAAAGTGTGACTGTAAACCGACTGGTTGTGGGTTCGATCCCCATTCGAGGAGATGAAATATTTATTTACATTTATATTTTCATATCGTCGCTCTGGTATTGAGGCAAAGCTCGACGTTGAGTTTAGCCACTCAATACGCAATGTCTCCGGAACTTGGCGGAAAGTATGAAACGGAGTGTCTTAACACTAGGTTCCCTCTGACTACTCTGCTGTGTGTGGGAGACAGCGTGAAGCAAAAAATAAAATAAAACCTTTTTCGTTGAAAAAAGAATTATAGTTTATTTATACAATCAAGTTGAGCTTTATACACTGGTTCATAAATAACTTGAGTTTTTATAAAAGAATTGATTATTATATTTTGTTTATAGTTCAGGATAATTAATAACCATCTTTTCCTGGATCTGGTAACAAGACAATGCACGGAGTTGAACTCCAATACTTACTAAGACTCAACAAATAGGCGGTATAGGGAAAGGCGTGTTTTAACAATAGATTTTCTCAACGATATATGGAAACAGCAGCGAAGATGAAAAAATATGTTTGGCTTTTTCATCTCAGACTATTTAAATATATTTTTATTACAATTTTGGACACATGTTAAGTCAGAGCCGAACGTTCCACTTAAAATCTATAATTAATTTGCTATTAAAATTCGAACACCCATCCAAAACTAGATAATGCTAACGTTGCACAACTAATGATGTAACTTTATATACGCTAATAAGATCAATAGGCGTGTCATACACGCAACACATCACTAGCATTTGTAATTATTTGTAAATTGTAGACTGACTGACCCCTTAGTTAATTTTAAATAATTATCTCTAAGAGAAATTTGAGTTGTTTAGTTTATAATGACATAGGTTGTAGATTCAAATACATATATACTGATTAATAATATATTCTTTTTAATTTGACACTATTAAAAAGTGCCACCAGTCGTGGCGGAGGGGCACAAAGTGTGACTGTAAATTGCAACTGGTTGTGGGTTTGATCCACGCTCGATGAATTGAAATATTTATTTTAATTTATATTTCCATTTTATTCGCTCTGGTGTCGAGGCAAAGCGCAGCGTTGAATTCCGCCACTCAACATGCATTACCTCTAGAGTTTGGCGAAAAGTGGAGAACGGAGTGTCTTAACGGTAGATTTCCACTGTTTACCCTGCTGTGTGCGGGATACACCGTGAAGCTATTTTTATAATATTTTAATATAAGGACGTCGTCGCGTAAAGGCACAAGCGTACATACTTTAAATGTGTACACACTTTGTGCCCCTGCGCCACGACTGGCCTCAAAATATTATAGTAAATTATAAATAATAAATTTTATTCTTAATTGAATTGGTCAATTAGATTATTGCATTTGAAGGCATTTCACATTCATCACATTGTCTCTTTAGGCTATGACCGCAACACTTTCTAGTAAACAACATTATTTTTTGCGAAATATTTAATTATTTTTGGAAATATTTAATTATTTTTGAAAATAATAAATTATTTTTCGAAATATTTAATTATTTTTGGAAATAATTATTTATTTTTGAAAATAATTCTTTAATATTCGAAATATACAGGTCCCCATTAAGAAACTAATTGTTAAACAATAATTTTGATATAAAAAATCTGTAAGGTTAGATGTGACGAGCTTACATAGATTCCAGTTTCTTCGATAGTGGATTGCAATTTCAAGTCAAAAATAGAAGGCTGACATATCTATCGTATTGGTTGTTTTGCGATGTCGGAAAACCTGTGGCTCTTGAGTTACACCCGCATATAACATGGCAGGCAGTGGGAATTGAGACATTGCGTTTTAAACTGTGGAAGTCAACGCCGAGTGTCGTCTTTTTACTAGAAGGATAAAATGAAAATATTTTTTTTTCAGCTTCACGCTGTATCCCGCATACAGCAGGGTAGACAGAGGGAACTTAGTGTTAAGACATTCCGTTCCATACTTTGCGCCAATTTCTTGAGGCATTGCGTGTTGAGTGGCGGAACTCAACGCCGCGCTCGACACCAGAGCGAAGAAATGTAAATAAATATTTCATATCCTCGAGTGGTGGTCGAATCCACAACCAATTGATTTATAGGCACACTTTGTGCCCCTGCGCCACGACTGGCCTTTGGCCTATAAAATGGAAATATGAATTCCTCAAATGAAATTCGAATTCAAAACCTTTACCGTCAGTCGCTATTTCGATGCAACATGACGACCTCTCCTATCTGACAAAACAATAAAACATAATAAGTATTAATTAAGTATCTAATATAAATATTTAATCCCCCGAGTGGTGATTGAACCCACGACAATCGCGTTTTGAGTCGAAGCTGTTCCACTGCCCATCAAATGTATTATCAAGAATATTATTTCCAATTAGCTATATATCTAAGAGTAACGGGTCCAATAAGTATTTTAATATGATTTAATATAATGATAGTTAAATGTTAAAGATAATTTAATAGTTTATTACTATTAGTCTACAGTACCTAGTGCCAGATGTAAGGGGTCATGGTGCGATTGCATCGTTGTATATGAGAGAGTGGTGGTTCTGTATTTAGGAATGATTATTTTGGGGTCAGTCTGACTGTATATGCGACGGTTGTGGGTTCGATTCTTATTCGGAAGGCAATTTACTATTTTTTTCTTCTCGCTGTAGCAAGAACGCTGTTGAGTTTCGCCACTTAATGTTTCGAAAATTAGACAATACGTGGAAATCGGAGTGTTTAGTCAGTATTAGATCCTCTCGATCAACCCTGCTGTGTATGGGATACAGTGTAAATGATGATTGAGGAATGTTGACAAAAATATTTATTTCTTTTTCTGTTTTATTGATGAAATCTTTGATATAAATAAAAGTAAAATAAAATAATAATCGTTTTATTGTCAAGCAACATAGACTCATAGTCGGTTAGTACAATAAAATTAATTAAGAACTATGTTAGTAAAACCAAATACAAACAAAAATAAAATGCAAACAAATAAAATACAATACAAACAAAAATAAATTACAAACACAATTTAAAATAACAAATAGCTAAATAACCACAAGGAGATTGTCCCGGCTACATTTTGCTCATGCAACCTGATAAACCTCCCCATGGTCGGCCCATCCAATCTATCTGCCTTCAGGATACTATTGGTGCTTACCCTTACCCTTTTATAACCGACGCCATGTATTTTTAAAATATAAAAAAAAAAAANTGTAAAATTATTCTCT
The DNA here is from genome assembly GCA_013403705.1 of Heliconius hermathena. Lineage (NCBI taxonomy): Eukaryota > Metazoa > Arthropoda > Insecta > Lepidoptera > Nymphalidae > Heliconius > Heliconius hermathena. The sequence continues at coordinate 219,279 of JAAIXJ010000183.1, forward strand.
TGTGTATCTTCTTAAAGTGTAAATAAATTTGGACAATTATTCCACAAAATTTTGGAAATTTAATTTCACTCCATAATTGAAAATATAAAATATTATTAAATAGCGTAGTTCACAAAAACCGCTATAGTTTTATATTTAGGAACGATTATTTTGGGGTCAATTTGACTATAAATGCGATGGTTGTGGGTTCGATTCTTATTCGGAAGGCAAATTACTATTTTTTTCTTCTCGCTGTAGCAAGAACGCTGTTGAGTTTGGCCACTTAATGTTTCGAAAATTAGACAATACGTGGAAATCGGAGTGTTTAGTCAGCATTAGATCCTCTCGATTAACCCTGCTGTGTATGGGATACAGTGTAAATGATAATTGAGGAATGTTGACAAAAATATTTATTTCTTTTTCTGTTTGACTGATGAAATCTTTGATATAAATAAAAGTAAAATAAAATAATAATCGTTTTATTGTCTATGTTATTAAGAACTATGTTAGTAAAACCAAATACAAACAAAAATAAAATACAAACAAATAAAATACAATACAAACAAAAATAAATTACAAACAAATTTAAAATAACAAATAGCTAAATAACCACAAGGAGATTGTCCCGGCTACATTTTGCACATGCAACCTGATAAACCTCCCCATGGTCGGCCCATCCAATCTATCTGCAAATACCTTCAGGATACTATTGGTGCTTACCCTTACCCTTTTATAACCGACGCCACGTATTTTTAAAATATAAAACTATATATTAAAAATAAATTCCAAGAAATTTTCAAAAGTAGTAGAGATAAGGTAGAAAGTAGTAGAAAATAAGGTAGGTACCTAATTTTATAAATGTTTATATTTTTGCATTACAAATATTAAATATTTAAATTATCCACATGTCTTCACATGTCTAGACATTGTTTACATACTATAGGTTTTTGTCCAATGAAAGCAAATGATACTGTGTGTGACGTCTACGTTATTTAAACTAAATTTTAAAGTAGAAAGTGCCAAAAACTTTTTCATACAGAATACACACTCAGTTCTATATTGAGTATTCCTGGGTTACAGGTTCATATCCAAACCAAAATAATAATCTTTTTATTTTTGTTTCATCTTTTAAAATGTTATAACTCTATTACAAACATTAGATTTGAATTCACATCGACCGCTTTACGCTCGAAGTCACTCAACTATAACTACCATTATATTCCTATTCTCATATAAAAGTTAAACTTGAACTATAATTTGTTGCATATTACTAAAATACTTGCGAAATGATGAGAACGAACGAACGAACGAACTAGAAATAAAACGTTAATAAATCCATATATGTATATATACATATAATAATCATTAATCACCATATTAGGCTCGGTTTACGCGATATTTTGTCAGTTTGTTTATTTTATGTACATATTTATAAAGGTTAATTTAGCTTAGTAAAGACGAAGCTATCGTAACTCAATAAAACAACGTTTGTTGGAACGTCAAAGTTGTGGTTTCATTGTTCGGTTTGGTTAGAGGGTTTCATTGTATGGAAATAAAAATGGAATAGCATTATATTTGAAAAAATAAAAGAAACAGAAATATTTAAAATATACATGGTGTTTGTTTAACTCCACGTTGTATCCTGCACACATAAGAGTAGGCAGAGAAAACCTTGAAAACTAGTGGTAAGACAATCCGTTCCCACTAGGACACTTCCGTTCCCTACTTTGCCCAAAAATCTAGAGACAGTGCGTGTTGCTTGACGCCTGTCGCGTTCGCAATTTATAGCACTTGTCTTATTTATTTATTTTACGTCTATAATACAGTTCCCCAATTTGTGAGACATGGCACTGAGTGTTGAATGGTGCAAGTCAAGTGCAACTCAACGCCGCGCTTTATCTTGTTAACATCCGTGTGTGTGTTAACGTATATCTGTCCCCGGGTGGAAATCTGAACCATAATCACATTTACAGACAGAAGATCTCATTGTCCTACGACGGCTACTTCATTCGCGTCAGTTTTTTTCAACTTCACGTTATATCCCGAATAAAGCACCCACTATAAGTATACAGAGGGAACCCAGTAAATGGATAGTGTTTCCCACGCATTGCACCCAATTTTCGAGACGTTGCGCGTGACACAACACCGCGCTTTGTCTGGTTACCAGAGCGGAGTAATGAAAATAATTCACCCGAGTTTAAATCGAACCCACAACCGTCACTGTAGATTTATTTATCCTCATAAAATATTGAATATAACAATTCAATTAAAGATGACATTCAAGAAGTCCATTTGAACTTTATAATATTTTATGTAATACTTATAATAAGATACCGCAGGGCAGATGTATGTTGAAATGTTAAATTTGCATTTACTAAGTGATTTTTAATTTGTTTTTATATAGTTCAACCTTATTCACAATATTCACAACATATCATAATGGTGTCATTGTGATTCAGTTTCAAAGTGCTGGATTGAAAGCAATAGTACGGTAGTCGAATCTCATATGAAAAATATGTAGTAAGATTAAGAAAAAAGTTATTTTTCGTGCACTTACTAAAAATTCTGTGTGTAGACACGAAGTTCTACTATTATATTATAGTTCTTTTCTAATTTTAAGTGTTTCCCACGCACTGTTCAATTTCTGAAATATTGCGTGTTTTAGTTGCTTGACTCAGTGCCGCTACTCAACTACTAATTCAATTTTGTCCTTCTACTAGAAAGAAATAAAAAAAATCAGCTTCACGCTGTATCCCGCACACAGCAGGGTAGGCAGAGGGAACCTANTATCCATCCTGATACCCAGATTCCTCACAGAAGTACCAAACTCCATCTTGCAATCATCAAGCATTACGGAAGGTAGTAAGGAGTAGTCAATTTTGGAGAGTTGCTTTGTGTTACCAAGGATGCACAACTGAGACTTGCTAGGATTTATCGACAGACCAAATGATTTGCTCCAGGTGCTAATAATGCTTAAGTTAAAATTGACATGTCGTATGGCATTAGCAATATCATCAACCGCCGCATATATTGAATATAACAATTCAATTAAAGATGACATTCAAGAAGTCCATTTGAACTTTATAATGTTTTATGTAATACTTATAATAAGATACCGCAGGGCAGATGTATGTTGAAAGGTTAAATTTGCATTTACTAAGTGATTTTTAATTTGTTTCTATATAGTTCAACCTTATTCACAATATATCATAATGGTGTCATTGTGATTCAGTTTCAAAATGCTGGATTGAAAGCAATAGTAGGGTAGTCGAATCTCATATGAAAAATATGTAGTTAGATTAAGAAAAAAGTTATTTTTCGTGCACTTACTAAAAATTCTGTGTGTAGACACGAAGTTCTACTATTATATTATAGTTCTTTTCTAATTTTAAGACACTGTTTCCCACGCACTGTTCAATTTCTGAAATATTGCGTGTTTTAGTTGCTTGACTCAGTGCCGCTACTCAACTACTAATTCAATTTTGTCCTTCTACTAGAAAGAAATAAAAAAAATCAGCTTCACGCTGTATCCCGCACACAGCAGGGTAGGCAGAGAGAACCTAGTGAAAGATACTTCGTTCCCCACTTTCTGCCGAATTCGTGGGAAGAAGTTGGAATCAAACATACAACCGCCGCGTTAACACTTAGGTAGGTGCTGTGCACACAATACGGTTTTATATAAAATATAGATAATTTGTAGTTTGTCCCCTTTGACTAAAAAAGATTTTACGTACAAAAACAATAAATTTTCAGCTTCACGCTGTATTCCATATATGTTTACATACCAGAGAAGGCAGAGGGAATCTCCATTCCCCCATTTTAAGATTTTGCCGGTTGTGTTGGAAAGTCGGAACTCAACACCGAATATTGTCTTAAAAATATAGGGAAATGAAAATAGCTTTTACGCTCGAATGGGAATTTATGTTATTATGCGCAAATATAGCCGTAAGCGATAACGTATCATACTTAGAACAAAGATGGAATACTTGCCACAAAATCGTGAAAGTTCAAAATCAATTGTGATGAATAACATTCCTATAGTAATATTTAGGTCAAAGTCAAAAGTTTGATAGCTTATAGTTTGATTTATTGTTCTCCCAGAGGATTATAATGTATATAAATTTAATGTTTTAGTAGATATGTACTCGTATGTGTATTTTTAGGGTTTCGTACCTCAAAAGGAAAAGTCAAATTCAAATCAAGTCAAAATCCCTAAAGTTAATGTCTCAGACCTGAAAAGAACCGGCGCAAGAGACTTTTTTTAAAATCGATTATATAGAAATACATATTTACTTCATTCCCAAGGCGTGTTATCATTTATAAAATCTTTAATTTGGTAATAACCTTTAACACACAAACGTCTTTTCACAACTCTTTTAAATTGTTATATAGAACATTCTCAGGCATGGATTTGCTGCATTTTGTATGAAATTTGCCGCGTAATCAAAACTTATAGAGTACTTTCATCTTAACCACATGAACCTACTGTTATGAAATTTCGCGCAAAGTGGGAACTTATAATAACCAATAAATGAAATAAAAAACAAAAAGTGAAAATTTCTAGATATTACATAGAAAAAAAATCATAACAAACTTAAAGTGATAATTCATTTCGTCATTCCTCCTACATAATGAGTACATATGTCCGCAAATTAAAATTTTTCGTCTTTTATGATTACTCCCCGTAGACCTACAATCCTAAATTAGTACGGAACCCTTGGTGGGCGAGTCCGACTCGCCCTTAACCGTTTTTAGGATTCCATACTTCTTAAGGAAAACACTTTGTTCCGTCTGTCTGTCTATCAAGAGCCTGAGGAATACTTGGATAAATTCAAGTCTACGATCCCTTAATTTAGTGAAAAAATCGTATTTCTACATTTACTTAAAAAAGATATGGCCGTTTATGTCGCAAAAAATGCATATTTATTTCTAGACTATAAAGACGATCTTAGTTAATAGGGTACTTCCGGTTGACCTAGAGTTATGAAATTTGGCAGCTGACATTTACAGATAAAAATCCGAAAACTATACATTTGTGGTTAAATCTTAAAAAAAAAATGGCCTTAAAAGGTCCCTCCCTTTTGGTATTGTATTTCATGTTTTTCACTAATTAAGACTTTCGAGACATAGATAAACAAAATTTGTAGAGAGAGAAAAAAAATCTAGAAATATCTCTTGCACACAAATATGTCTCAACTGCAGCACAATGTGCCTCTCATATAATCAAATTGAAAGTAAAAAAACATACGATCTACGTGAGAATCGAACATGTGACCTTCGCACAAGATACGGCGCCAATATGTGAATGTTTAACCTACTTGTTACAATTGACTTAACTTTAATTTTTTTTTACATTCCTTGCACTAAAACGTTTAAGAGATTGTTGTTAATACGTTTATGCTTATATTTATACATATCTTCTTTAAACCTGAATGTTTGATGACGAAATTTTTAGGAATAAAATAAAAAATATATTTTGTTTTATGGACTTCGGTAGAGTCAAACTATCAAACAGTAAATAAAATGAAGACCCCGAAGGGTGTATATGAAGAAGTTGATGACTGTGGACGAGGCGAAAGAGGTATGTAAGGACCGTAACGTTTGGCGCTTCGTTCCCTCTGTCCATTCCGCTAAATATAAAATATGAAAATAATTATACTATTGTAAGTTTTTTATCTTTAAAAATATTGTTTAACATAACTCTGAATATATTAAATTTTAAAAGTTATTATTTTATTTAATTTAGTTAAGTTTCCAGTTAAGACTATGAAGATTATGGAAAAAAAATTAAATGCTTCTTTCATATAATTAAATCAAATTAGTTAGCTCTTATCTAGTCATAGTCATCAAGTTTTTTCTTATCATAATAACATCGATATTAGTATCGATTTTAAAATTTTTTCGACATTCTTATCGATTTGTAAAATTTTTATAATATATTTTTATAATAACCCTATATTTATATTTTCATTTCTTCGTTCTGGTGTCGAGGCAAAGCGCGGCGTTGAATTCCACCACTCAACACGTAATGCCTCCAGAACTCGGAGGAAAGTGGGGAACGGAGTGTCTTAACACTAGGTCCCTCTGCCTACCCTACTGTCTGCGGGATATAGCGTGAAGCTCAAATTAGTTAGCTCTTATCACGATCTGGTCATATTCATCAAGTTTTCTCTTATCATAATAACATCGATATTCTTATCGATTTTAGAATTTAGAAAAATATATATTTTTAATCGACTAATTCTATACAAAACAAAACGTTGAACGAACAAAAGGAAAGGTTAGTGAAGTTCAAATAGCTGTACAATGAGTAATCGGATGTTTCTCATGCTAATGTGGGCTAGAATCTTCGCCGAATAGTGAAGGCCTTGAAGGGCGTGTTGTATGAAACAATCGATAATGTTCCACTTGCGCTTTGGTGATTGTTGTTTATTTTATTTTTTTATTTCACTGTATCCTGCATATAAAAGGGAGACATTTAGTGTTAAGACACTCCATTTCCAACTTTCCGCCACATTTTAGAGATATTGCATGTTGCGTCTCGTTACCAGAGTGAGAAAATGTAATTTATTTAACAAATGGGATACGGACCTACGACCATCGTGATTTCAGTCAGATAGTATGTCCGTGGGCCAAGATGACTTTAAATTATATCCTCACATTTTTTTATATTTTTTTATAGCTTCAGGTTGTATCCCGCACATAGCAGGGCTGATGGAGCCTGGGAACTTTGTGTAAAGACACTCTATTCCCATTTTATTTACGTTGCCCTTTTTCCGCCGAATACCGCCTTCCAGAGACATTATGTGTTGAATGGAAGATCTTAAACGCCGCGCTCTGCCTGCTTACCAGAGCGATGAAATAAAAATATTAAATATATTTTTTCGAGTAGCAATTGATCCCACGACCTCTCACGTGTTGTGTCGCTACGTCACGACTAACCTTTTTATATACTCATAAAAAAGTAATATTACATATAAAAAAATTATAAAATATCAAATTTGTCGTAAAACCGAAAGCTCAAAGTGAAATAAATTCTTTCGAAGACAATATTACACCTTTATATTATTAAATTACAATACTGTCTGGATATAAACATTTGATACGAAGGCGGTTGGCGGTAGCGCTTAAATAATTTAAGACAAAATGAATTAAGATATAACTAAAATGTGACATTGATGGCTATATTACCTTTTTGTGGTGGCCCTTCTATGTCAATTGGTTTATTGGTTTAACATAATGTACAATCGTTATATAGTATAGGTATCCGGTTCCAGCATATAGCAATATAGGCAGAGGGAACCTAGTGCTGAGTTCTTTAGCCATTTTCCACCCATTTTTAGAGACATAGCATTTGGCGGAATTCAACGCTGCGCTTTGTTTTGTACAAGACCGAATAAATAAAAAATAATTCATTCCCCTCAGTGGGATTCAAACTCATAACTATCGCACTTACAGTCAGAAGTGCCGCTGCGCAACTATGGCCTCATCTTTAGTTGTATAATGAATATTTAATATTCACATTGAGAAATGGTTCAAATTTAATCAAATTTCATATTTTGAAGATATATGCATTTTAAGCAGAGGGAACCTAAGGTTAAAATACTCTGTTCTTTACGCACCGCCCATCTTTCTAGCCTTGGCATGTTGAATAGCGGGACTGCTTTGGCCACCATAGTGAGAAATGATAATAGTTAATTCACTCTAGTGGAAATCAAAACCGCAACAGTCGCTCTTACAGTCTACGACGATCTTTTGTTGAAAAATATAAAACTAAAATCTGAATCTGAATATGTCTTGTCTAATGTTAAAATTAATATAAATAAGAAAAAGAAACAAAATTTGCTTATTTCATTTATTCATAGCAATAACAACAATTTCGGTAACAACTAACATTTGGACTAGGCTTCAAAAAACGTAAAGCATCTTAAAGAAATACTAACAAAGACATAATATATACAAATTTATAAAAAGTAATAAAAAGAACAAAACATTTAACAAAATATTAACAAATGATGTAGATTTGTAACTCAGTGATGATATCCAGCATTGGATGCTTGAGCTGGAACAAGTTCTTGTTTGTAGCCCTCGTACTGATAGACCTGAGCTGGTTGCTGTTCAGCGTGGTAGCTTTGAGCTGATTGTTGTTCTGCGTGGTAATGACCTAATAAAAAAAACCATGGTTTAAATAGAATACCAAAACGTTATAACGATAGATAACTTATCTGAAACATAATATTAATAATTCAATAGTTTTGGATGCTAGAGGATAAAAGAAAAATCTATATAATAACTACAAATATTTTTCCAAGTGAAATTTGAATGTAAGATTTTTGTATTTCTAATCTTTATTATTATTGGGCTCTTTAGCGAAACAGCAGTGAAATTATTTGAAGCTTAAAAAAATAAGAATGTCATTTTGAATCTTATTTTGAATAATGTTATTTGAATTTATGTTTGTACATACCATCATCATAAACCCCATTGGCTTCAGCCTTAGCATTCTCTTCCAGAGACTTCAAAATAGCTTCAGGGATTGGGGGTGGAGTTGGGAGATGAGCTCCTTGTGGTCTGAAGCCATGCTCGTCAGCAGTATATGTCACTGTGTACGTGTGTCCATCATCACCCTTGTAGGAGAAGGCACCTTCGGCCTGTGTGCCTTTGATTACTTGACCAACTTCTTGGGCTTTGATACCTGAAAGATTTTTTGTATTGTATGTTACTTGTAAATTATATATAATTATAAGTTCTAGTTTTTCTATAAAAAATCATTTAGTTTAATATTTTAAATATTTTTATCGTATTTAATGAGTATTATATATACATGTGAAATAATTAGGCTCTTTCCCTACCGTGTTTGGTGAAATACATTTTTTGGAAAATAATATTTGAGGCCGGTCGTGGCGCAGCGGCACGAGGTGTGACTGCAAAACCGACTGGTTGTGGGTTCGATCCCCACTTGAGGAGATGAAATATTTACTTAAATTTATATTTCCATTTCTTCGCTCTGGTGTCGAGGTTAAGCGCGGCGTTGAGTTCTGCCACTCAACACGCAATGCCTCCAGAATTCGGCAGAAAGTGGGGAACGGACTGTCTTAACACTAGGTTCCCTCTGCCTACCCTGCTGTGTGCGGGACACAGCGTGAAGCTAATTTAATTTAATTTAATTTTTTTTTAATATTTATCTCACTGAACGCAACGGCTATGTATAAAACAAAAAACTTCGAATCTAAACTATACAAAATACTGACCATTTTCAGTTTCATAAGCATAATTATAACTGTGATCGTTGCTCTCCGAATGATAAGCCAAAATTTTGGCTGATTTCTCAGCAGAAGGTCTTTGTTCCTTGACTAGTAGTTGACCCGAATATGCCTGTGCAGGGAAGGCATGGGGTTGTCCGGCGTACACCCCTTGGTGTTCCACTGCCGATTGGTAGAGATCAGCGGCATTAGCATAATGATCCGCTTGGGGTTGGCTGAAGATCTGGCCAGCTGATGCTGCGGCTATGATGGCGGTGAAGGATGTGAACTGGAAGTTTGAATTAAATGTCAATAATATATAAATACTTTGGACTTCTTAATAGGGGTAGAATATAATTTGTCTAGTACATTTGTACAAAGCAATGTATGTAATAATTATAAATGTAAAAAAATTTAAGTATTTGACTGAAATAACCTGAAAATATATATTGTTGTTTATAAAATAAGGTTGTGGTGCAGCAGTACAGTTTGACCCTAAGTGCAACGGTTGTGAATTCAATTTCCACTTGGAGCAATAAATTATTTTCATGTCCTCGCTCTGGTAATAAGACGGCGTTGAGCACCGCCACTCCGGGATAAAGCGTTAAGCAAAAAAAAACTAAATAGCTATTTTGTATTTATAACTTATAAAACTAAGATTTTAAAATGCAAAACAAAGCTTATATCACCACGAGATACCAAAGGAATAATTAGATATATTATTACATCAATTATTATTATTAAAAGTTTATTTATTAAATAAAAAAGGAAAGCAAACTATTAAACTAATTGGAGCTTTTATAAATTTTATATATAAAAATAAACGTACCAGTTTCATTTTGTATGTAGATATATATGTATGTAATTCGCAAAATGTTTGAGTCACGAATGAATAAAAAAAATTTCACCCGCCCGTTTTTATACAAAAAAGTTTCTATATACGCACGTTCTTATTAAGTCACACTTGTTTTGTTATTAGCTGTCGTTGCTTGTATAGTGTGGACTTAAGTTAAATTTTAATGTATTAGATCAAACGAAAGGGAGAAATAATATTTTTTTTACTCGCTATGATAACTAAATCAGTGTGGTGTTTAGTTCCGTTCTTCAATACGCAATATCTCGAAAATTGAGCAAGAAGTGGGGAACGCAGTGTACTGGATGTCTGCTATATACAGCGTGAAACTAAAAAGGAAACAAAACAATATTTGAATCTAAAATTATTTGCTTTGTTCGTTACAATTTTATTAAAAATATATAACATAATTAAAATATATAACACTAAATTACACAAAATAGGAATACAGAAATTATTTTGCAAATAATAAACTTTTCGATGAGTATTAATTTTCACAACAGCTGAGATCAGAAATTTTGAATTGTGCCACGTGAATTTTAATAGATTCGTTCATAGTATATACCTATGTATTACTTATTAAATTCTAATAAAGATAAAAAATAAACATCCATAATATTTATAAATAATTTTGATTTCAATATCGTTACCTGAATTTTAGTTCATAATAAAGAATAAAGAGTTTTAAAATCAATTGTAATTTGCATTTATATATAACACTATTTTGAATACGTTAAATTAAAATAAAACTCTACCTAACTCCATAGTTTATGCATTCACCATGAGATGCTGGCAAATGCGGGTGAGGTAACAAGTAACAAGATGCACCCGATCACTGAGCAAGTGGAACGCGTAAGATACAGAGCTAAGAACTTATAGACATGACACTGATATATAGTTATCAGCTTCACGCTGTATCCCGCTCATAGTGGAGTAGGCAGAGGGGGAACCTAGTGTTAATACACTCCATTCCCTAGTTATATAAATTTAAATAAATATTTCATTTCAACGGTTAGGTGGGGGTTCGAATATACAACCATTCGGTTAAGAGTCACACAATTGTGCCTCTGCGCCACGGCTGGCCTCTATATATTTTGTATATAGTAAAGAATATTTTATTAATTCTATACTAATAAATATATTAATTGAAATAAAATATAGTCAATGTATTAATATTATCGTTAGTAACGTTGAATTATACGAGTAATAATAATTATATTAATGAAAAATAGCAATAAATTTAATAATGTAAATATGTTGTCGCCATTCTGCATATATTTCGATTCAAGCGCGTCGGTTGTAAGTTCAATTCCCACTGTAGGGAGTGAAATATTCAATATTTTCATTTCTTTCGTCTGGTGACTAGGTGACGAATGGTGTTAAGTTTCGCTACTTCTCCATCGTATTGTAATTTTGTGCAATTGTGTTTTGCGTGTAGAGAACGAAAACGTCTTAATGGGAACAGAGTGTCTTAATACTATTTTCCCTGGTTCCCTCTGCTTGTCTTTCTATAATTGTGAGATACAGTGTGAACTAATAAAAAATATGGATAGTATGATACTAGACCAAATAATCCCTTCTAACTTATTTATAACACTACACATTTAAATAATGACAATTAAAAATTAATTTATTTTAATTACAATAAAATGTTTAAACGTTTGTCTAAACATATATAACTCTATTTACTTTCATAATACGGTCAATATTACTAGTAAGAGAACGAGATCAAGTGTCGTTAATGAGAAAAAAAATTATACTAGTTTATCTTGCTAATGATGTCGTAATCATTTTTTGAGTTTTATTTAAAAAAAAAACATTTGTTTCTTGTGACGTAAGGAGAGAAAATTTTGTGTCATGTCACTATTATAAATAAAGATCGTTTTTCTCTTTTTTAGTACAATTCTGGGTTCGAATCTCTCTCAGGAGCTGAAATATTTAATACCTTAATTTGCTCGATAGTGACGAAGCAATGTTGAATTGAGATCCGCTACTCAACATCCAAAGCCTCGAAAATTCGGTGGAAAATAAGAAATAGAGTGTCTTAATACTAGTTTCCCTCTACCCCCACCCTTTTATATGCGGGATACAGCGTAAAGCTGGAAAAAAATCCACAAGGAAAATATTTATTTAGTCTAAATTAATTATATATGATTCAAAAAAATCAGAAAAGAAAAAGAAAAATTATAATGTATTTTTTTATCTTTACTAGAGTGAAGCTTAGTGGCTTATGTCGACGACATTTCGTCGTCCACTCACTACTTATATTTAAGACATTACCCATTGAGTGTTGTAAATCAACGCCGCACTCTGTATTACCTGTTCAAATCCAAAGCCACCGCGTCTAGAATCGCTTATCTTGTACCACAACGAAACCAAAATAAAAAAAAGTCATTATTTCATAACTTATTCATATTATGAACAGTTAAAGAAAGTGCGAACACACATGTAATGTAAAATCACTCTTATATAAAGTTAATAATTAAGTAGCTAGAACTTTCACACAAACAAAAATGTTATTGCATATTTTTAACATTTTTAAAATGATAATCGACACTTAGGAAAGAAAAATAGTTATTTAGATAACGTATAAAAATTTGAATGTAGCGGGACTCGAACCCGAAAAGATAATTACTTTGAATAGCGGAAATTTGTAAAAATCTCCCTACAGAAATAAGTTGTAATAAAATAAAAATTTCGTCGTAGCTTGATCAGAACGTATGGCTCAGTAGTCAGAGCGCCTGGTCGGTTTCCAGGAGGCGCGGGTTCCCGCTACGTTCAAATTTTTATACCTTTTCTTAATAAGTATGTTAATGCATATTTCTGTACTGTAATTCACGCAGTATAACTGTATGGCTAAAAACTTTAGACATACTAATAAGATCTGTATTTTTTTTTGTTTTAAATATACATACATGAATCAAGCACGGTGTTTGTGGCGGATCCACATTCGGCTATGGTATAGTTAAATTTAAGTTATTTTCATTTAGCATGGCGTTGAGTTCCGCCACTCATCACGCAGTGTCCTAAAACTTGGACGGAAAGTGGAGAAAGAAGTGTTTTAACACTAGAGTCCCCCTACTAAATATATTTCATATTCATTTATTTCATTAATATTCATTTCATATTCATTTATTTCATTATTATTAAATTTAAGTAAATAATAAGCTTTTCCTGGGTGGATTCTATTCCGTCCCGCTACGTTCAAATTTTTATACGTTTTCTAAATAAGTATTTTTCTTTCCTAAGTATGGAATAAAACTTTAAAAATGTGTAAAATGAATACTATTATAGTTGAAGACGTTTCATTCACTCTTAGCTGCTAACTCATAACTATTTATTATATTTTTCTCAGAGAAACGTTTTTATTATTATATTTTTATTTTCTTCGCGCCGTGTCCCCCATATAGCACAGTGAGCATAGGGAACCTAGTGTCAAGATACTATGTTCCCCACTTTCCGCAAAATATCTATATAGCGAGCTTTTTTTTTTTGAATTTCATTGAGAATGAACCCAAGACCAACTACTAACTAACTCAATCCAAATATATCAAAGACACAAAGTACATAAATTACAATAGAATTTTGGTCCGATTATTTTAATAGTACCTATTGTTCGTAAAAATACAGACAATACCCTAATCTCATAAGACAATGGGAGGCTAAGCTTATTTAACATTGACTAGTCTGCAGAATGTAAAGATAGTAAGAAGTCGTTTTTTATTTACTGATGGAAGCAGATTCGATATTTTTAGGGATCCGTGCCTCAATATTGGTAAACGGAACTCTTATATGATAACTTTGTTTTGCGTCTGTTTGTCTGTCTGTGGGTCTGTCATTTTTATTTTTCTCAATAGTGTGGAGGTGATAGACTGAAATTGACATTAAGTGTATATTTTTACCCAATTATAGGCCTGTCGTGGCACAGGGGCACAAGTGTAAACACGACAGGTTGTGATTTTGATTCCCATTTGAGGAAATGAAATATTTTATATTTACTCCAGAATTCGGAAAGTGGGGAGTGGAACGTCTTAACACTAGGCACCTTCTGCTTACCCTGCTATATGCGGGATACAGTGGGGCGCTTAATCTACATATTATGTATATCGCAATCACAAGATACAAATTTTGATTTTGTACATCGTTTTTGCTGTATGTTATAAAAAGAGATTCGTCACATAATAAAAACCAATAGGATAATACTTCCTGTAGGCCTATAATTATAAAATATTGACAGGAAATGAAAATATACAGTACAAACGCACACAGCAGTGTAGGCAGCGGGAACCTAGACACTACACTAGACCGTTCCATTTTCCGCCGACTTTTGGAGCCATTGCATGTTGAATGGCGGAACTTAACGACGCGTTTTTGCCTCGACACGAGAGTGAAGAAATGAAAATGTTAAATATTTCATTTCCTCGAGTAGAAATCGAACCCCCGACCTAATGCAATTACAGTCACGCTTCTGTCACTTCGCCACGACCGGCTCAAATATACTTATGAAAATATAAAAATAAAAAAAATAAGTCAGCTTCACGCTGTGTCCCGCACACAGCAGGGTAGGCAGAGGAAACCTAGTGTTAAGACACTCCGTTCGCCACTTTCTGCCGAATTGGAGGCACTACGTGTTGAGTGGCGCTTTGCCTCGACACCAGAGCGAAGAAATGGAAATATAAATTTAAGTAAATATTTCATCTCCTCGAGTGGGGATCGAACTCACAACCAGTTGGTTTTACAGTCACACTGTACTGTGCCTCTGCGCCACGACTGGCCTCTATGAAAATTTAAATAATTTTAAATTATTCAAAGATTGTAATTTAAAAAAGATCTAAAATAAAGAAAAAAGATGAATATTGTTGAAAACATATTGAACGCCTACGAATAAAATCATAGCAAAATTCACGATAGCCCTTTAGCAAACCCTTTTGTGGAACGTTGATTTTTATAAAATTAGTTATTGAAAACATATTAAATTGTATATTTTTATATTTAAAGTTCGTTAAACGACAGAATACCTCACCATATTTTTGTTAATTAAGAGTATGAAAGTTTGAGGCCATCATGACGCAATGGAACAGCGACTGACGGTTGTGGGTTCCATTCTCACTCAGAACAATAAATTATTTTCATTTCTTCACTCTAGTAAGCACGGCAAACGTAAAAACGTAGCGTTAAGTTCGGCCCTAATGCCTCATTAGGTAACGTTAAGTCCTCTCTGCCTTCTCTGATATATATATATATATATATATATATATATATATATATATATATATATAAGTATACCTANAATAAGTAATCAAATAAAAAAAAATCTAATTTTAAATTGAAATCGGACTAACATTCTATTAATTGCTCTGTCATAAAAATATTAAAAAACATATTATATCAAAATTTAGAGATCAACATTATCACAAAGTACTTGTATCATTAAATATGTAGGTATAATACATTTACAAACAATGAAAACAAGATGCTGTAATTTGGTACAGAATTTGTATACAAGAGGAAGATGCTATCTTTAATTACACGTCGGAAATATCATTTTTTTGAATAAATTATTGTAAATTTCATACAAAGTGTATTATCGCAGTCTTGTGTTAGGTTTTTTTTTATGAGTGTCATATTTTTTTAGCTTCTCGCTGTGACAGGAAACATGGAAGGGAAAAGGAACCTATAGTTAAGACACTTCGTTCACCACTTTTCGCTTAATTTTCGAGACATTATGTGTTGAAATGACTCGACGCCGCGCTTTGTCTATGAAGACTGGTAAAAACCAGAAAGAACTTGCAAATGAATTCTACAATTGTCATTTCTAGTGAGATGCTATGATCATAAATTAAAGAGGGTAGGTAGGAAATGAAGTATATTAAATATTTAATATATTCGTTTTCTCGCTCTGGTAAGCAAGCAAATCACATTATTGAGTTCTGCCACCCAATAGACAATGTCTCAAGAATTCGATGGAAAGTGGAGAATGGAAGTTTTTTAATTGGTAACTAAGTGTCTTAACACTAGGTTTCTTTTGCTCCCCTTGCTATACGCGTGAAGGTGGAAAAAACTTGCAACGTAGTTAATTCAAATAGTGTTGTTTTAGGATTACATTAATTAGTACCTGGAAGAGAAAAAACAGAACTCTTATAGAATCACTTTGTTGGTCGTCCATCCGTCTGTCAAGACTATTTATCTCACGATCGCGTGGAGATTTCTAGCTATAATTAATACCAAATATTTAAGTCTATCTTGCCTTGAAGCACAGAAAAAAGCTTCTAAGCAAGCTTCTAAGTCAAAGCAATCAAAACATTGTTATAGAGTATTTATGCACAGATTTTGCTGCATTTTGTAAGGAGTTCGCTGCGTAATCAAAACCAACCAAGAAGGACATACTTGGTGGGATATAATTTCACTCGAAGTGAGTACTTACAATAAATAAAGGAAAAAATCCGAAAAGTTAAAGCTTATATGTCTTTTATAGAAAAAAATCATTAAAAAGTTATATTAGTAGTTAATTTCATGCATATGTTCGCAAGCTTAAGTTGGTAAGCTTTTATAGTTTATTCCAGTCCAGTTTATTCAATTCCAGTCGTGGCGCAGCGGCACAAAGTGTGACTGTAAAACCGATTGATTTTGAGTTCGATCCCCACTCGAGGAGATGAAATATTTATTTAAATTTATATTTCCATTTCTTCGCTCTGGTGTCGAGGCTAAGCCCGGCGTTGAGATCTGCCACTCAATACGCAATGGCTCCAGAATACGGCAGAAAGTGGGGAACTCAACACTATGTTCCCTTTGCCTACCCTGCTGTGTGCGGAATACAGCGTGAAGCTGATTTATTTTATTTATTTATTTTTTAATAAACTATAAAAGTTTATCAATTTTAGCTTACGGGCAGTTGTACTTCCGTTGGCTCACAATCCTGAAATAAGTACGGAAGCCTCGGTGAGAGAGGCCGACTCGCACTTAACCGTTTCTTTTTAAATGTTATCACAGACCTCAAAAATAAGAAATAAAGATAAAGGATTAAGTCGTATTACGTTACTCTCATCTTTTGATGATTGGTATAACCAAGTGATTCAAACGTTCGCCACATATATCATATTTTGTTTGATACTAAAGTCCTAATTTTGAAATTTTTGATATTAAAACAAAAGGTCTTTTCGTCAACAATATTATTTAATTTATTCTTTTTATTTACTTTAATTGATGATAATGATTGATGAAAACTAGTTTTACGAAACTGACAAAACTTACAGTTTTTATTTTTCATTTTATAACATATTTTATTCACTTGTAAATATTGTAATAATTGTATTATCAATTTAGTCTGAAAATGAAGCTAGAACCTGAACCTGTGAACCTCTTCAGAGGTTTTTTTTAATGAAAGAACAGACGCACTGGTCACCTGATGATAAGTGAACACCGCCGCCCACGACTCCGTGTAATAGCAGTGCGTGCGTGCAGAACTACAGGTCCGTTGTCGACCTTTTGAGGTGGAGGTAGATACCTTTTTTAAAAGTGCAAAAGTCATAACGACCTGCAAGGATAGTGGATTCGATTTCCATTTGTGGTAATAAAATGTTTAATATTTCCATTTCTTCACTTTGGTAACGAGGGCAAAGCGTTGGGTTCCGCTACTCAACACGTACCTAATACAAAAGAATTGAGCTGAGAGTGGGGAAAGGACGTGTCTTTATGAAAACGGTACAGTACTAACTAACAAACGGTAGTATCGTTGCACATGTCCATTCTTAAAAAAAAGTAGATAATATGTAATATTTATTTAGAAAACATATAAAAATTTGAAAGTAGCGGGTCTCGAAGCCGCGCCTCCCGGAAACCAACCGACCAACTAAATAAATTGTATAAATTGTATTGTAAAATTTCAACGTAGCTCGATGAGAAAGTATGGCTTAGTGGTCAGAGGTCCTGGCCGAGGTAAAAATAATACAAAACAAAACTTATACAAAATGATAAACACTTTATTGATTAAACATTGCACTGTACACTTATCTAATAGTATATTTTATATTTTATTTTTTTATACACGAGTATGTATTTATTTATATGGCATTCGTTTAAAATCTGTATGGCTGTCTGAAGGGGGCGATGTAACGTGGGGTAGTGTAGGCACGGGCGGCGAATACGCTCGGGTCGTATTTGCCAGCGTGGTAGCTACCTGTGAATTGAAATTTAATTATAATTAATTAATTATTCCAGATAAAATGTAAAATAAAATAGTAATATGATTTATATTTTTGAAGTGGCTCATAGTACGCGATGATTGTGGATCTGTAGACAGAGGAAACTTAATGTTAAGACACTATGTTTCGTGTTAAGGTAAGTTTGCTAAAGTATTGTATTATTAGCGTGAACAAACAGACACACCGTAAAAAGATAAAAAAAAAGAAAAATCATAGTTTAGTTAGGGTTCTATTACATTCTTATATAATGCTCTCAGTAAGATTTTTTGTGATATAACTTCCATGTAGAGACATCGACTAGTTACGGTTTTATTATAAGTAGGTAAAGATGGTTAACTTTTAAGACAGTAAATAAAAATCAAATAAACAGATTTAAAAACATCCTCTGCATAATAAATTTTAAAGGAACAAATTTTCAATGGGAACCAGTAGTTCTCGAAATTTGCGCGTTCAATCAAAAAAAAACTCTTCAGCTTCAGCTTTATAATATTAGTGTAAAAGACAAATCATGTCCAATACATATAAAATATCTTTAAGTTATGATTCATATAGATTTTTCTTGAAATGTAAATAAAGATCAAAGAAAGACAAAAGGTAATTTCTCTTTAATAGGCTAATAACTATCAGTTAAGAGTTAACATGCTAACATGTCACGAAGAACAAAGATGTCATGAGAGTAACAAATTCGTGACTCGGATGAGGTTAAACGATGATATTACGAAGCTTATAAATGCGACGACTGTGGATTCGATTCCCTCTCGGGAAATGAAATCTTTAATATAGTTTTCTTATTATTAACCGACCGAATTGTATAAAATCATAACTCAGAACATAAAAAATGAAAATCGATAAGTATTATTTTATTCTCATGTTTTATTATCTAATCCATCCAAAAAGTACTTTTTTAGTAAAATATGTTAAAAAATAACGAGTTCCACTTAAAAATCAATATTAGTTCTTACCATCATCATAAATCCCAGCTGCTTCGTCTCTAGCATTCTCCTGCAAGGCCTTCGCTATAGCTTCGGGGATCGGAGGAGGGGTTGGCAGATGAGCACCCTGGGGCTGGAATCCGTTGACATCAGCGGTGTATCTTACGCTGTAGACCTGACCATCGTCACCGGTGTACGCGTAGCCACCTGCTGCTTGAATACCGTTGGCTTCACGGCCGGTCTCCTCGGCTTGGATGCCTGAAATCAAATTAGAATTGGTTAGAAAAATAATTCCAGATCACAAAATTATGAAAATGTCAAACTTTAAAAACATAAGAGACTAAATATAAATGACAATCTAAAGAGAAAACCTAAAAATCATTTAAATGGAAACGTTTAATCGAGAAACTGTAAAAATAAATTTATTATCAAAAAATAATTAAGGATGTTGTTATTTTCCTTCAATCTTGCCGATACTATCTATGACTATTTGCAATTTATAAAATAATTCTATTACTTATTGACTAATAGACCACGCATATACAAATGCTGAACTTAGAAAATTGAAATTAAAACAGAGCAACCTATCCGAGATCAGAGCGTATAGGGAAGCCCTAAGAGAATTACTCAAAAATCCTACGGGAACGATAAAAAGCGAAATTTATAATCTTACGTCCATACAAATAAAGATACAGGCGATGACTAGTGGTAGTATGGAGAAGGTTAGTAAATAAAAATTTGATTTATAGAATAGAAGTTAAAGATTGTTGTTCTCAAATAATTCTTCAATAGTTCACAATATTTCTTCATCTTGTAGCACAAAGTACGTGCTCTTTAAAAGATTTCAAAATTTAACCTCGTTTTTATATCTCATCCAATTTAAAAGTAATAGCCGTAAATTTCAAGAATCACAAACATATGTATGTAAATTATTAAACATTACTTGCGATTGATTTGATTTGTAACCATTTTAACTTGTGCTTAAGCCAATATTATCAGCCTCCTGCTGATTTTCGTTAATTTTCTTTATATCACCTACTAATAAAAGGTGTACATAAAAAAATACATTTATATTAAATCAGATTTTTTCGTTCCATAAATGATATTCTTTCACTTTTCTATAGAAATGCCTATTTGATTTAGGTTTACTTAAATCCAAATTGATCAAAACACCACAACATTTTCACTTAGACACTTTTCTACAATCGAGATTCAAATTTAAACTCACCGTTCTCAGTATCATAAGCATAATGATAACCCTGTTCATTGACGTCGGATACGGATCGTAAAATCGCTGCGTTTCTTTCTAACGCAGCACGAGGTCTCTCCCCATAGTAGGCGCGGTATTGCGGCGGTACAAACGCTGGTATACCAGCCGCTGCGCACGCGCCGATGAGAGCTGTAAGGATTATCTGAAAACGGAGTTTATATTAGTAAAATATTTTTTTTGGCATATGCAGTTTCTATATACACCAAGTTTTACAAAGCAAGGTTTAAAGGAAATGGATATCATCATTTTTTTTTGTTTTGGTATATTACACAATAATTCAAATAATAAAATATATTATATTAAAATTTTGATCTGGATTTGGCTCTAAGAAGGTAAAACGCGGTGTTGAGTTGAAAAAGTGGAGAATGGAAATGTCTTAATGAAAATGGAATGTCTTAACACTAGTTTCCCAGGATTCCTCTGCCTACCCTGCTATGTGCGGCAAATAAAGTGTAACCAAAAAAAAATATTTAAAAAATATACTATCATATACATCGAATTTAACTTACTTAAATAGACTTAAGCATTGCTAGAGATCAAAGAATTAAATGACATACACTAACTTAATAGTGCCATATTAAAAAGATTAAAAAAGAAATAAATGTGATACATCCTCATTTATTATTTTTCATTTTTCATAGGTATATGAATTTAGTTAAAAAGTTCTTACAAACAGAATGTCACAAACATAATTTTTTTGTGTTCTTAAAATATTTTGTACTATAATTAACTATCAAATTTAAGTATTATGAGAGAAGAAACACAATAGTTCTAATTATATAATGAATTAATGATGTTTGAAATGATGTCGATATTAAATTATCTTATATAATTAGATGTTCCTTGTAGATTAATCATTCACCGCCAAGAGACGTTAATAAGCTATAGAAAAACTTAATATTCTACGAAATAAGCTTAGGTATATACTATTATTTTAATTTCATATTTAAAATATACGCACAGAAGAGAATACGGGTTTGATTGCTACTAGCGGAAACTATATTTATATAATAGTTCCCTCATTTCCCAGAAAAATATTTTTTTAACAAAATGCATAAAAAAATTAAAGTAGTGGAATTTAAATCCGCTGCTCTTGGAGCTACGCCAAAAGTATTTACTTATATGTATATAAAACTCTTCCTTAACCGATTGACAAGCAGAAGACCGAAATTTAGTATACAGTATGCTCCTCGTACGAATGTGGGCGAGCACTAAGAGAAGACTAAGTAAGTACATATGCAAAGTTTATATTAAAAATGGCATTGAACATGTAAATATGGAAGATTAATTAGTATTTTGATGTCATCATAAATGGGTGCGGGTTCGAATATATGATTTATTACGATATAACCTATTGGCTTATAAAATAATTAATTTCATTATAAAACGAGGTAAAGTATATAAGTTGAATGATATTATTATTTTCAGGTTATTTCGAAAAACCAATATATTGACATAATTGGATAAGATATATCGTAAAAATTTATATATATTTTTAAAGTATCATAAACAATTATTTATTAGTTAAAAATCATTGCTCGTTTAAATTTTATTTGACTGACAGTTGAAATTTATACTGACATTTGAAATTTCTTGAACTTTTTTGGTTTCAAATAATCAAAAAGTTTTAGTTAAGGATATATTAATAATATTATAAAAATACTATACATAATAAACAAAAAAATAAAAATAAACTTAAGAAATCTTTTAAAATCAAAGAATGTTAAGTTAATAAAGCAAATTACTGTATCAATTATGATAATATTTATAAGATATTTTCTAAAACTAGACGTACCAATTGCATGTTGCTGGTTGAACTACCGATGTACGAATGCTGTATGATCATCCCGATGTGGCTTATATACGTTATTCTATATTGCCAAAGTCAAGGCTGTTATAGAGGATCTCAGTAAGGCGTATAATATAGTGTATAAGTTTCATTTATATGCTAATTTTAAGCTTACAGTACAGAGATGGGTTGATGAAAGGCCAATGTTTTGACTAGCACTGCCTACGGCGGGTCTGGATACAAACCAGGTTTGGAAAGAAAGTGCTAGGAGCTTAAAAAGTTTTTTTTAAAGAAATTGAGATGAATTTAAAGGACCAACGAAATAAATTTAAAATAGTAGTAACTTTATAATATATTTTTATTGTTTTTAAAATCGTTTTAAATATTTTTTTTAAAGATAAGCTAGTGTAAAATAATCCATTTTACAACTATTAACCGGAAAAATCTGTTTAGTATAAAAAAATATTAATTAAAAATTTCAGTACCAAAAAAATATTAATGAAAGTTTCTTAATCACAAGAAAACTTGAAGCTCTTTTAAGACATCACAGTGCGTCACGCTGTATCCCGAACTACATTACTTACATGAGTGGACGTGTGAACCTAGTGTTAAGACTAGCCGTTCCCCATTAACCGCCGAATTCTGTAGGGATTGCGTTTTGAGTGGCGTAACCTAACGCCGCGTTTTGCCTGGACACCGGAGTGAAGTAAATGGAAATATTACATATTTTTCATTCCCTCGAGAAAGAATCTAAACCTCAGCCTATTGCATTTACAGTCACATTTTGTACCCCTGTGCTACGACAGGTATCTAAAATACCACTGTTTAAAATATTTTCGTTACTTTGATCTGGTTAGATATTAAACAGATTTTTTCGAGTAAAAGTAGTATCAACTGTATTAAATATATTTAACTTCACGTTGTACAGGCATGCACATAGCAGGGCAGGGCAGAGGAAAGCTAGTGTTAAGACATGTTTTTGCCCATTTCTTTCAGAGATTGTGTGTTGAGTGGCGGAACTCTACGCTGCACTTTGTCTGCTATAGTGGAAATATTAAAATCATTTACATACATACCTATATCAATTCCTCATTTTGGGGTAGACTATACAGTCATCGTGTCTATTTTACTGCACGGAGACGATCTCAATATTGTATATGATTAGCTTCATGATATATTCCCCATATAGCGAAAAAGACAAAGAGAGCCTAATATTAAGACAATCCGCAGCAATCAAGCAGCGCCCAAGTTTCGAGACATTATATATTGAAATATCTCCGGTAATCTACGCGCTTTGTCTATTTGCTTAACAATAAAAAAAATCGTGACTGCAATCTTCTTTTTTTTATTCTTGCATAATTATAAGGTAGTTTGAAAAAAAATCATATTATTGAAACATTACATACTAAATGTCGAAACGCATCTCCTTATTTGAAACAACGTCTACTTTCCTCATATTCAAAATTTAGATCAGTTGAGTAAGCAATAGTTACTATAAATTTATGTTAAAGTAGTATTTTACATAAATTTATAGTATTTTGTATGATAATTTGATCTATAAATTACTTCGGTGACAAATTTTGACAAAATTTAAGCCCTTTTTGCATAATTGAGTAACAAATAAAAATGGAAAAGTATAGATTTGGAATATTAGATACATATAATGTTATTCAATATCTTTGATTTAAGGCCGTCGTGGCACAGTGGGACAGCGTCTGATTGCAAACGCGACGATTGTGGATTTAACTTCCGACTTTGGGGAATAAATTATTTTCATTTTCACCCACTCCGGTAGCAAGTGCGGCGTTAAGTAATGCTATTCAATACGCAATGTCTCGTCAATTCGGTGGTGCGTGGAGAATGGAGTGTCTTTAGATGCTAAGGTTCCATCTTCATACCCTGGTTTGCAGGAAAAAGCATTATAGGGTACTATTTCCCAATTGTCATACTTTGGGAATATGGAAAACATATTGATTAACGAACTTGAAGTTAGTGCTGGTTCAAATCGAATTAATTTTTTTTCATTACGTACTTATTGACTTAGTTATTGTCTTTTTTTATAAAAGTAATTTTCTGTAGTAGTAAATGGCGCTGCGGTTGAACGATTGTAGTTACAACTCTGTAAAATAAGATAAAACGCGGCGTTGAGTTCCGCCTCTCAACACGCAATATCTCAAAACTTGGGGGGACGGAGTGTCTTAACACTGGGTTACCACTATCCATCATCAAAAACTTAATAAAAATAGCTGTACTGATTTCAAAACTCGATAAAGTAGTTTTTACACAATAAAAAGCGAAATGAATACAATTAATTACGGATCGTTTAATATTGTGGCGGTATTTGATGTAAGTTGTAGTTACAAATGTGGTTATTGTAGGCCTGTGCGTTTAGATAGAAAGATAAATTTTTATAATAAAATATTTGGTGCAGAAGCGAGAACGAGACGACTGTGGGTTCGATCCCCACTCAGGGGAATGAAATATTTAATATCTTCATTTCGTTGCTCTAGGAACGGGACAAAGCGCAACGTAGAGCTCCTATCAACACGCAATGCCTGCGACTTCAACAGAAAGGGAGGAAATGTAGTGTTTTAATGGGAACGACCTATCACACATAATAGTCTGACCGGGATACAGTGTGAAGCTAACAAAAGATGTAGTTTTATCGTAGTACAGTGGGACAGCGTCGGAATGTAAACGCGATGATTGTGAGTTTGATTCCCATTTTAGAGAAATGAATGATTTTTATTCTGCCCTGCTTCTAGCTAGACAAAGTACGGCGTTGTCATTCGCCAATGTCTCACAAATGTCGACACACAATGTCTCGAATTTGGATGAAATGTGAAGAATCTGTTCTTCACACCGTCGTGTGTATGTGCCTTGACACTATGAACTCGGGATATTATGATGTTATTTTTAAGTTCACGCTTCTTCCATTTAGAAAATATTTTAGTAAATGATGAGTTTTTGTCTTAATTTACATATTTTTATTAAATCATATGATTGTTGGTTAGAATTTCTTTCATCAGTGTTAATATTTAAATGTATAATGCATAGGTATATACACATGTAAGGCAACCATAGCGTAATGGGATAACGTCCAATTATAATGATGGTTGTGGGTTCGATTCTCTCTCAGGGAAATCAATTATTTTCATAATAATTCTTTGATTTTCACGATTATTACACATTTTAAATGAAACTATTTAACCGGATCAATTGCGTATATTTAGGAATATACATTTTTGGAAACCCGACGTTTCCAACACTTTTCAGTAGTCCGTGGTCACGGGTACCCGCTAGTAGAGTACCCGCGCGATAATAAAATAGTTTCAATTATTTTCATGTTTTCGTTATAGCAAGACAAGGTGCAGCTATTTAAGAAAACCGCAATGTCTCGAATTTATGGAGTGAAACACAAAGTGTTTTGACACTAAGCTCTCTATGTACCATGCTATGTTATTTTACATAATGTTTCTACGGGCCTGGTCAAATAAAACACGACTCTTAAGTTCAGTGACTCATCATTATATTATAAATAAATAAAAAGTTAAAATTATTTTTAATAATGCTTCAAACATAGGAATATCCGCTTGCAAATGTACTAAAATATTATATTAATCGCAAAGAACAATACTAAATATAGAGAAGACACGGAAGTAGGTATGTAGTAGTATACTTGGATGTTATTATACAGTATAGAAACAAATTATATATTTATTGAGGCCATTACGGTGCAGGGGCATAGGGGTGTGACTGTTACACGACGGTTCTGGGTTCTATTCCCACTGGAGCAATTGAAATATTGAATATTTCGATTTCTTCGCTTTGGTAACGAGGTAAAAGCGCGGCGTCGAGTTCCACCACTCAACACACAATGCCTCAAAAAAATTGAGTGGAAAATGGGGGACGGAGTTTCGTAGTTTAACACTAAGTTCCTTCTACTTACCTTGATTTATGCGGGATATAGCGTGAAGCTGATTAACTAACAAATTATATATTTTAGCTTTACGCCTTATCCCTAGCGAGCTAGTCAGAGATAAGCTTGTCAGAGATAAGACCAGCAAACACATACAATTTTCTTCCACTAACATCAACCTCTTCATAAATGACTTTTGACATCATATATCATACTATTATTTCAGACATCATACTCTCTTTTACGCCTACAGCAATCTCTTAATCAAGTCCATAAAAAAAAATAGTGATTCAGTTATTGTTTTTAACTTTGTGAGGTGATCATACGCATCTATTTACTGTAAAAAAATATAAAACACTTTTACACGAACTTCCTCTAGAATTCAGTGGAAAGTGAGTAATAGGGTATTAATACATGTTCCCTCTGCCGACGCTCCTATCTACGGGCTACAGCGTAAAGCTAAACGTGCCTCTTATGTAAGTATATACATATACTGTGATAATAGGGAAATGACTATGACATTTGAATGTAAATAAATCAGCTTCACGCTGTATCCCGCACACAGCAGGGTAGGCAGAGGGAACCTTGTGTTAAGACACTCCGTTCCCCACTTTCTGGCGAATTCTGGAGGTATTGCGTGTTGAGTGGCAGAACTCAACGCCGCGCTTAACCTCGACTCCAGAGCGAAGAAATGGAAATATAAATTTAAGTTAATATTTCATCTCCTCGAGTGGGGATCGAACCCACAACCAGTCGGTTTTGCAGTCACACCTCATGCCGCTGCGCCACGACTGGCCTCTATAATCAAATGTATACATTTGAATGTACTTTAAAAAAAATACCAATACCGAGAGGCATAAAGGATATTATCAGGCACTATAATTTTAACATATAAACATTCGAATTTCGTAATTCATTTCGAAATTCGAATCCATAATCAACAATTATTTTTAGGGTTCCATACCTTTTAAGGAAAAAAGGAACCTTTATAAGATCACTTTGTTGTCCGTCCGTCCGTCCGTCCATCTGTCAAGAGCCTTCATCTCAGGATCGCAGGATATCGAGTCGAAATTCAAACCTACGGTCTTCTCAGATCTACGGTCCCTTGATTTCCTGAAAAAAATCCAAAAGATAAGATATGGCCGTTTATATTGCAAAAAACACATATAAAAACGCGTATATATAGATAAATATAATACTTTGGAACTATAAAGAAAATCAAAAATAATAGGTTACTTCCGGTTGACTAAGAATTATAAAAATTGTTAAAAATCTGCAGGTAGTTCAGGAAAAATCTGAAAACTATATTTTTGGTTAAATTCTAAAAAATAATAGCTCTAAAAGGCGGTCAAAATTTGGTATTATAACCGCTAAGCTAACTTAACTTGTAACTCAGAAAAAGCTCGAGATCTCTAATTTTAGGGTTCGAGCCCAACTCGCGCTTGTCCGATTTTTTCCCATCATATTTATTTAATAAAATAATTGAAATCATTAACACGTAATATTTAAAAAGTTTCATTAAAAAAAAATAATAAACAATAATAAGAGATATCTTTTGCATAAACACATCTCAATAATATTTTGCTTATAACATTTTTTGTCAAATTTTGCTCTAAACAGATCAATTAAAGGTCGTAAAGTTGTATTAAATTATAGATACAATTTGAATATATTTTTTGCACGTAATGAATAAAAACATGGATTTTTTTTAAAAGCTTGTAATTCGTCATTCAACATCCCGCTCGTAGGAAAGTAGGCAGAGGAAACCTGGGAATCATGGTAAACCACTCCGTTCCCATTAAGACACCTTCATTCCACACCTTCACCCGAATTCTCGAGATATTGAAAAGATATATTAAAAAGCCAAATAAGAGATACAGATTGAAAATGTAAAAATATTTAATATTTCATTCCGACGAGTGGGCATCGAACCCACAACCTGCAGCGTTTACAGTACACACGCTTGTGTCCCTGTGCCATGACGGCCTCAAAATGGTAATTGATTTTAAATTTATGTTCTGGTCTTACAGGCAAATTTGTATTTGTATAATTAAAACCTACATATCTACAGAGTGCTAGACATATAAGGATTGTCATGAATTATTAGGATATTTGATCCAAGAATAATATTAAAAAAAGTTGTAAGTCTGGTTAGGTAGTGAGAGGAGCACGGACAGTAGAGGACCATTAGTGGTCACACGTTACAGATGCTACTCTGGACTTCTCAGCCTCCAACCAGATACGCACCCTCGGCTTCCAACGCGATAGGTACTCCTCAGCCTTAACGATGAATCGATGATTTCTTTTGTCTTTATATCAATATGAATTCAAACTACCCTCAGAGATAAGCATATATTCAAAACAAACAAAATCTTTATCTTAAATACTTAAGATAAAGATTTTGTACTTAAAATCCTATCTCTGAAGGAAAAGCATGAACTTATACCTTCAGAGATAGGTACTTAATAAACAAGAAGAATAAACAAGAAGCCATCGTGACTCAATGAAACGGTATCCGACCGTAAGTGCGATAGTTGTGTGTTCGATCCTTGTCGGTAGAATGATTACAAACGTAGTGTGGTGAAACGTGGCGTTGAGTTACGCCATTCGACACACAATGTCTTGAAATTTGTGCGAAAAGTGGGGAACAGGGTATCTAAAATAACGTGAAGCAGATTTATTTTTGTAATAGATATATTAAAATTAAATAAAATATTTATTTAGCAATATTTGGTAGTATAATAGTTAATACGAAGTCACCTTGCATAGTAAATAACTCAATCATGTGTCAGTAGCATAGTATTCTTAAAGCATTGTGTCGCCCACGCCGGTGTCAAGGATGGTGAATCATTTAGGAAGTTTGGCTATCATACATACATACATTGCTAACTTAGATGATTTTTTTTTAGCTTTATAGCAAGGAAGGCATAGGGAACCTGGGACCCTGGTGTTAAAATACTGCGTTTCCAATAAGACACCTCCATTCTCCACTTTCCACTGAATCCTCGGGGCATTGCGGGTTGAATGTCGGGACTCAATGCCGCGATTTCCCTCGTTCACCATCAAATCAAAGAAATGTTCTCTTTATGGAACTTTACGCTTGTGCTCCTGCACCTACAACACACAGCCAGGAAGACATCCAAATTATTTTAGTTAATAATATGAGATACGTTTGACCTATGAGTGATGTGTATTTGACTTTTCATATTGCATTGCGAAATCTTTTTCAAATAATAGATACATAATCTCAGTCACGACCTAAATTAATATTTAGATTTTTTTTTATATGCAAAAATGCACACAAAGAGCACAGCATTCTTATATTCTGTTTAGCTTAACGCGGCATTCCTCACGGCACGATTAGCAGTGGGAACTCAGTGTTAAGACACTTTGATGCCCATGCACATCTCAATCTTGGAGATATTGCGTATTGAGTAGAGAAATGAAGATAATAACTTCTCCGAGTGGAACCCACACTTCGCATTTACAAGTAGTTGCTGTGCCACTACATCAAGATGATTTTATAATATATGAATGATTTATTTTATTATATGCAACTATGATAATGTAAAGTTACGAACATAGGATAAATATTATCTTTTACTTATAGGTACCAAATCCTGATGATAAAAGTCTGGAAAAAGTTTTTTATATGAAGATTAAATAATCTTAATATAAAAAAGGAAATAATAATCTAATAAAATCTAATCTTCAATGGAAACAAGTAATATGAATATTTTTAACATTTTTAAAGTGTTAATCCACATTCAGGAAAGAAAAATACTTAGTTTAGAAAGAAATATGAAATTATTAAATTATAAAACAATTTTTTTAAACATTCTTTAAAGTGTTAGTCCACACTTCGATACTTCCACACTTATTATAAAAATTTGAACATAGCGGGATTTAAACTCGCGCCTCATTGTCTCCAAAAAACTATAAAATATTTAAGATATTTATCTAATAAGATCAAATTCGATAGAAACGATCAAATTTCATATATAACTCTAAATTCGTTTAAATTTTAAATATAAAAATCTTGCTACGGCAGCCATTTTAAACTTACAGTGATTAAGAACATGTTTGTTATGGAAGACGACAAGGTTTCACGAAGAAATGGTAAGTGATCACCGGCGCACACGAACGACCCGTGTAACATCAGTGGAGCTACAGAGGCTTTGCCGGACTTTAAGTTGGAGATAGACGCTCTTTCTCAAAGTACCCATGTCGTATCAACCTAGAAACACTGCTGCAGATGAAGGTGCACAGTTGAGTGGCGCATGGAAGGAAGTTCCTACGGAACCGTACAGTAGTAGAGTGCCACATATCCAGGTAGTGTGGACAGTACGGTTGATTTGTGACGTACTGTGCGGTTAGAAAAATCAGCGGCAGGTAACCAGGCCAAACAGTTCTCCAGAACACACCCACGACAATTACGATATTTTAAATTTTAGCACAATAAAAAACTCGAAGTATAACATTTTATTACGGACAGACATCGGGACAATTTAAATGAAAGAAATACTCATAAAAAATATAATTTATAAATTATTAATCTCTTTTACCTACCGCGCATATTCCCGAATGTCAATCAAAGCATCAAATCAAAGCACTGTCCACCACTTTCTACCCTAATTCGAGACAATGCGTGTTTAATGGCGGATATACAAATATAAAGCGCGGCGTTAAGTTACTAATGATGCAAAAGTACTAAAACATTACTATGAAAATCAAAATCAATCAAAATGAAAATTACATACATAAATGTGATATAAATCTATAGAAGTCGCGGGAGGTTGTGAGAGGTCGCCTCATTGAATCCCACATGCATTACAGTATGTTAAGGATTTAGTCAAACTTGCTGCTAACTGAAAAATAAATGTATATACCATTTCAAGCCAGTCGTGGCACAGGGACACAGACGTGCGACTGTAAATGTGATAAGTTGATGGTTCGATTCCCACTCGAGGAAATGAAATATTTTCATTTTTTTGCTCTGGTAACGAGACAAAAGGCGGCGTTAAGTTCCACTGCTCAACACGCAATACCTCCCGAATTTGACGTAAAGTGGGGAACTATCTTAATGGTAACGGAATGTCTTAACTAGTTTCCCTCTGCATACTCTGCTATGTGAAGAATACAATGCGAAGCTAAAAATGCCTAAATATCTTTTTCAATGTTTTAGGTGAAAAATGGAGTGTCTTAAGACTATTATCTCTTCGTAGGATCTAAGTAAACTTATAATATTTTTCAATAACAAACAAGCTAACAACATAAATAAATTGTAACAAGCGTATAAAAATTTCGACATAGCTTGATGAGAACGTATGGCTTAGTGGTCAGAGCGCCTAGTCGGTTTCCAGGAAGCGCGGGTTCGAGTCCCGATACGTTCAATTTTTTATACGTTTTCTAAGTAAGTATTTTTCTTTCCTAAGTGTAGAATAACACTTTAAAAATGTTAAAAATAAACAAACAATATCAACATGATATATGAGTTATAATCATATAATTGTATGCGTGGGCGGGAAGCATTACTTGGATACGCGATTCCTAATAGACAGACAGACAAATGGAATTGACTTCACGTTTAATGCTAATGAATTATTCATAACAATAATATTGATGAGTATTTTATATACGGAAATGGCTTTGATTCTTTTTTGTTTGGAATGGATTTTAGGAAACTTTGAGAAAGTTATTACTATACCAATCTTAATATAGGCTTGAGGTCTGTTGTGGCGCAGGAGCTACCGCAGCTGGTTGTAGGTTCGATCCCCACAGGAGGAGATGAAATTATTGAATTTGTGAAAAGTGGGGAACGGAGAGTCTTGACACTAGGTTCCCTCTGCCTACCCTACTGTGCGGGATAAAATGATTAATATTTTACACACTCTACACACTACGCCTCCGTAATTGGGTGAAAAGTGAGAAGCGGAGCGTCTGCTGCTACATGCGAGATACAGCATGAAGCTGAAAAAAAAATCAATACAAAACATAATGACAGTGGACGAGGTGAAAGAGGTATGCAGAGACCGCAGCGTTAAGCGCTCCGTTCTCTCTGACTACCCCGCAAGGTATAAAGCATGAACCTACAAAGATATTAAGCGAAAGATAGGTTGGGTAGTAACAATTCAATTCCATAAAAAATGTTTGATAAAAATATGTTGATTTTTTTGCTCTGTACAGAGCAAAAATTAGGGATACAAGTATGTTTTGGTGTTATTAAAATAAAAATTACTTGAGGTTTGTAGGGGAGTAACTAAGAGATGTAATCTACTAAGAGAGTAAATTACTACACGGGAACACTCAACTACCAAAATTTAACATTTTTTTTATGTTTGGTTTCTTCAGAGTTTAAAAATCTACTAAGAAAATATTAAGTCCGCCCCCGCCCAAGAAGTATTAACTTATCAATACCTATATAATATATATATATACACAAGAACCTATACTCGTATATGTAGGTAATGCTATGAATATTGTTTATAGCGGGGTAGCGAGAGAGAAAGAAAATCCAAGCGCTAAGGAGGTGTCTGAATACTTGTTTCGCCTTTTTCATTGTCGTCGCATATGTTTTGTCATATTTTTTTGTTAATATCTATAAGATATGTAGAGGCCAATAGTGAAGGAAGAGCATAAGCATCTGACTATAAACGTAGCAGGTTTTGGGTTCGATTCCCATTCGAGGGAATGAAACATTTGATATTTTCATATTCTCGCTCTGATAGCGAGCAAAGCGCTTCGTTAAATTCCGCTATTAAACACGCCTCAAAAGTTCAGAAATGTGAGGTACGTAAGTGTCCTAATAGGAACACCAACTAAGGTGCTTAAAACTAGGTTCTTAGGTTCCATCTGCCTACCCTGCTGTATGTGGAATACAGCGTGAAGTACAAAAAATATAAATATGTAAGAATATAAACAGACAACAAAATCGTGGGATACCTAGATCAAAGTGCTTACATACTATATTTCTATTAAACCTATGAACCTAGTAATTACTCGCTCGATTCCTAAATAGCTACGTAATCAAATAAGAATACTTCATTATATTCAAAGACGGATTTTGTTCGAAGTAAATTATGGCATGTCAATCATCTTGGATTGGTCCTATTATGTTTACACTATCGTATATATTGCTAAAGTGGTATATACCGTATAGTACTCCTATAGTGCATTTATGCTGCAACGATATAGTATAGATTTAAATTCTAATATGTGTTGTAAATTGTAATTAGATTTTAACATTTTCAACGCCACAGTACTGAATTAGGAAATATTTGACTTAAAAAGACATGATTGTGGGTTAGATTTCCACTCTCTTCTTTAAAAACTATTCATCCCAACAGACTCGGCCTCTATGAAAATCGCTCTACACTATTAATGTAGGGCGACTTCCTTACATGGTAACAACAGATTCCTGTAACACTGTTTGGACTGTACCTGGTCCATACACTCATCTAATCAAAGGAGGATACCTTGCGAGCACAACGAGACACTAAATATATCTACTGCTCTGACGCTGAGGAAGATGCTATCAGCAGATTCATGTACTAGACCAGTGACTAATATAGTCACAATGGCTATTGGCCTTCAGGAGATGTGCAGGCAATAAAGACAATGGAAAACGAAATTCTAACTAAATTAACAACATGGTCGATTACAACCAAATGGTGTTTGATAATAGAATTATCAAACACCAGACATGAACTCTGAAAGGGCTCTTGAAATATTCTAACGTTCATTAAACTTGGATACTTCTAGCCGTCATGATTTTAACCTTCATTGTATACTCAATTTGCTGTTACCGATAAAACCCACCATTTTTTTACAAAACAATAAGATTTAAAAAAAAATTGATGCAAAAAGGCACGTTAAAAGTTGTTAACATAGTAAGAATCAACTTAGGATTCCTCTGGAGATTTTTCCAAATACATATTCAACCTATTACTATCACTCGTACTCATTGAATAATGTTCCACTGCACCAAGTCGTCAAATATAACATGTTTTTTAGGTCCACACTATAGCTCGCACATAGTAATTGTAGAACCTGAAAACCTATTGTTAAGACACTCCAATCCTGTTACTCCGCCGAAACCTCCAGTATTACAAGTTGAGTGGCGGAACTCAACGCTGCGCTCTTGCGAGCGAGGAAATTAAAATATTATTAATTTCATTTCCACGAGTGGGAATCAAAACCACAATTAATATAGTGAAAAATATAAACACATTAAAGAAATTTATACCTTCCTTTGTTCCACCACAAAAAATATTTCATAATACTATAACAAAATCTGTCAGAATTTACATTAAAGGAGGAATTGAAATTTTTCAAAGGTTGCTTGTTCAACTAGAACGTGCCTGTCATCGTGGGTCTTAATAAATAGGACTAGCGTAAACTATGACCGTTGTGGCGCAGCGGCACAGGGTCTGACTCAAAATACGTTGGTAGTACATTCGGACCCCATCGGAGGGAAAGAATCTTTTACTTTTAAAAAAATATGTGGAACTTAACACAAAAAAATATTACATTCATTTTAAATTTGAGATATCCCACAAATTTTAGTGAATGAAGAAGCCTGACGACGTTATTCATCATACTGAATGAAATAGCTAAAATATTTGATTTGAAGTTGCACCCATCGAATGCGATCAAATAGATCCCAACTGTGCTACGATGGAAAAATTTCGATATGACAATAGAGGTTTTATAACATAAAAAGACAATTCTATTTTAAGACTATCGTAGCGCAATGAGCAGCGTTTGACTGTAAGCATGTGGTTGTGGGTTCCATCCTCATTTAAGAAAATTATTTAAATTATTTTCATTTTTTCCGCTCTTGGAGGTGGACAAAGTGTGGCGTTGAGTTCTGCCACTTAACACACAATATCTCTATGGCAGAGGTAGGATATCAAACTAGATTTCCTTTGCACATATAGCAGATAAGCAGAATAGGGCGAAAAGTTGCAATTTTAAAATTATATATTTTTTTAAGCTGACCCGTGACCGACCACAGACTACTGCAAAGTGTTCAAAATGTCGTGTTTCCAAAAATGTATAATACTAAATATACGTGATTAATCCGGATAAGTTTCGTTTAAAAAGTTTTATTCATCAGGTTTAAAGCAAGCTAGCCTTTAAAGCGAAGCTTTGCGGTTAAGCATTCTTTTAGTTAGCTTCAAATTTCGACTGACCTCGGAAACTATTTGCAAAATACATATATTATCTCTTGTATTGTATAAAAAAATGTGGTGGTAATTAAACTTCTTATGTAGAGTTGTCGGCACAGCAGCTGGCTTGTAATTGTGAGTTCGGTTCCGCGAGGCGACTGAATTATTTCAATTTTCCTTACTCTGGTAACAAAACAACAGAGCAGCTTAGAATGCCGCCCCACAAGCAATATCCCGAAATTTGGAGAGAAAGAGGAGAATGGAGTGTCTTAATATTCTGTTTCCTCTGTCCTACCCTGCTATGTATATGCGGGATAGAGCGTGACAGTACAAAAACATGCTTCTCCCCACTAAATCATTACTTACAAATAGTAAAATATTGACAAATTACTATTTAGAAAGACAAAACAGTTATTTCAAAACAGTTTTGTAGCATTAAGTTTGACGGGAAAAACGGTTTGTGATTATCTCCAAAGATGGTTTCGAAGATGCTGGTTAAGAGGATTGCTCTCTTGACCTACATATGGATGATGAGATTTTAAAATAAATCATAATACATGAGCTGAATTTCTGTAAGCGCTGCGCTTTATCTTCTTTCTATAGCGAAGAAATTTAAGTAATTTATTTCGAGTGGAAATCGAACCCATAGCCACATGTTTATAATCAGACACTGTGCTGCCACGGTGGTCTAGTATTGAAGTATTTTTTAGTTTCACACTGCATCCCGCACGTAGCAAGACAATAGCAACCTGGGAACCTAGTGTTAAGACACTGCGTTTTCATTAAAATACTTCCATTCCCCACTTTCCACCTAATTCTGGAGGCATTGCATATTGAGTGGCGGAACTCAACGCAACTCAACTGTTATGTTTATACTCACAATTGACTTCACTCACCACGGCAACCTAGTATAATAATGTATTTATTCAATATTTATTTATTCAATGTGAATATATAAGAAAAAATCCTTTAGTTATTATAATTTTAATTATAATTGTTATTGTAGACATAAACAAGACGAAAACGTGTGTTGCACGTTTCCAATTCACGCTCTCTTGATTAGCTGTACAACGGTTTAGGTTGTTATGCCGGTATACCATTGAATAGCTAGCAATATTAAAAATTATATTTTTTACCTAAAATATAAGTTATATGAAAGAATTTTATTTTTTAGCTGGCAACCCGCGCGCTGGTTTGTTCGCTGGAACTAAATGAATATTATTTTAATAATATTTATTTGTATTTAGAAAAAAATTGTTAATTATCTTTAAAATTCGTTGATTAAGCACGACAAACGCAATCTTTCCTAGTTCATCTTTTGCGGAGATCAGCCTGGATAAACAGAAAGACAGACATTTTTTAAAAATTGATACGATTGTTTTGAAATTATAGACATACACATTAATTTTAATTATATGTATAGATTGGTCTTATCGCTCAGCGTCAGTGACACGTCTAACTCTAAATGCAACGGTTGCAGGCTCGATTCCTACTCGAGAGAATTAATTATTTTCTTTTCCTCAATGTAGTAAGTAGCACATCAAAAAGCAGCGTTAAGTTAAGCCTAAGCGGCCATACGAAATGTCTCAAGAATGGGACAAAATGGAGAAAGAAGTATCTTAACTTAACTTAGGTTCTTTCTTCCCTGATAATGAAAGTAAAAGGTCAGTAAATAATATTAATTATTATTATTACAATAAAAATTGTATTAACTTTGCTAAATAATTATTTTTGTGTAAAAATTGTAAATTACATATGTTTTTTTTTAGAATTTATAAGAGACATTCATACTCTAAATCATAAAGAAATAAGTAAATTTAGGTTACGTCATGTCCATTGTGACGCAGTGGGAGCGTCTAATTGTAAATTAGATCCCCACTTGGAAAAACTAATTATTTTCATTTCCCCGTTTCTAGTAGTGACGAAGCGTGAAGCGTATTGTTCTCTTATTTAACACATTGTGTGGAAAAATGTATAGTAAAGTTATAGGTGGTGAAATACTTTAGCTGCTACGTTAAAATGAAGTGCTCTTTCAAATGCTCCCAACAAATTTTTAGCACTTTTGAGATCATTTATCATTTTATGAGACATTACTAAAAATGTGATATCAGATTTGTATTAATTATTTTTTTTTTATTTTAGACATTTGTTTTTATTGTATTGTAAAATGTCAATACTGAAGGTTATGGACTAAAGTACCAAAATGAAATACAGAGGTTATTTAGTTCAAGTTGATTGCTTGTTTTGGTTCCTTATGATAAATGATAAGAGCATATGAAAAATAAATTATATTTTTAAGAGCCATTGAGGCGCAGTGGCACAATATCTGATTGTAAGCGCAAAGGTTGTGGGTTTTTTTTAAATTGAGAGAGAACGGAGTGTCTCAGCAGTGGTTCCCTCTGCCCTCGTTACATACGAAATATATTAGAAAAATATATATTAGAAAAAATATGTCTTTTTTTGATTGCATGTACATACATTGAGACCAGTCATGGCGCAGCGGCACAACAAAGTGTGACTGGTTGTGGGTTCGATTCCCACTCGAGGAGATGAAATATTTACTTAAATTTATATTTCCATTTCTTCGCTCTGATGTCGAGGCAAAGCGCGGCGTTGAGTTCTGCCACTCATCACGCAATGCCTCTAGAATTTGGCATAAAGTGGGGAACGGAGTGTCTTAACACTAGGCTCCCTCTGCCTACCCTGCTGTGTGCCGGATAAAGCGTGAAGCTGATGTATTTTTATGTACATACATGTTATGTAACATAAAGTTCTAAACGAAAACTGTTATAATATTTTCCATATATTACATTACTAGGTATCCGTGAAGTAATATTGCAAAATGTTATACAAGATTTGCGAACATAGTAAAGTTAATTATATATTAATATAATGTGGTTTAAATTAACTCAAGTATCGTCGGTGTTGTAAATGGATAAATATTTTTTTAGATTCCAATATTTCTTGTAAAAATTTGTAAAAATTTGTATCATATTATTGCGTGGGAGTGTGATATAAATATATATCTATTTTTTATTTATTTATTTTATTTCTACTGTCTAATTATCACGGCTCATGAGATACAGCCTGATGACAGACGGACAAACAGAGAGATAAATAGCGGTCTTAATAATAAGGTCCCGTACCTTATTACGTTAATGTAAATAACTTAGTAGGATCCCATTTGCACTTTGGATACAAAACCCTGAAAAGGACTTTTTTTACTGAGTTAAGCGTATCAAACCAAATAAACTCTACGGTCTTGTAATATTAAATAGAAATTATTTACTAAAATTGCATATATCTGTACCAACCGCGTCCAAATCTAATAACATAACGTAAGGCGATTATATCTGAACATTAAGAGTGAAATTTATTAAATCGTGACTAGGGATCCTCGCTCTGGGAATTAATAACAGCATTAGTTTACTGATAATATTTGGGTGTTGGGTAATGTTAACGCATTCGTGGAGTATTTTCGTAATAGTGCTCAATTGGGAAGGATGGTTGTAGGTTCGATTTCCACTCAAAGGATAGATCATAAAGAATTAACTTTCGTTTTCTATTCTGGCAATACAAAAAACGGTGTTTGGTTAATTTAGCAGAAAATGGAGAAAGAGATGTCTTAACGTTAGATTTTTCTACCAAGAAAATGCTAGAAGTTATGGGAATTTGTTATAATTGTGTCTATTATAACAAATACTCATAACTTCTTGCGTATGCACAAATACCTATATTATGGACCAATGACCAAACTCAAAATCTGATTAGAACCCATAGTCATAAAAATAAATAAATCAGCTTCACGCTGTATCTCTCTCACACACAGCATGGTAGACAGAGGGAACCTAGTATGAAGACACCCCGTTCCCCACTTTCTGCCGAATTCTGGAGACATTGCGTATTGAGTGGCAGAACTCAACGCCACGCTTTGCCTCGAAACCAGAGCGAAGATATGGAAATATAAATTTAAGTAAATATTTAATCTCCTCGAGTGGGGATCGAATCCACGACCAGTCGGTTTTACAGTCACACTTTGTGCCTCTGCGCCACGACTGGCCTCACCATAGTCATCATTTGAATGTATTCCCAGACCCATAGTCATCATTAGAATTTATTCCGGCAGTTCCAACAGTTAGTTAGTTGGTCCTCCTTATTTTTTATCTTTATACTGTACCTGCCACAACTTCGTTACCAGGCACGTTACCAAGAAAACTAAAATATCAAATACTTAATTCCCCCGAGTGGTGACCGAACCTACATTTACATTCGTACGCTTGTGCCACTGCGCCACGACGCCTCTCTCTTGTCCTTATTAATATTATTTAAACATTTATTTAAGCCCAATACGGATATATTTACCTTATCCGCTTACAAATCTATAATTTTAAATTCAAAATCATGAATAAATGTGGTTTGCGGTTTCAACTGTCATGATTTTTTAATACTATAAATAGCACAAATAAATGTTAGCCCACTGTGGCACAGTGAAGACGTGAAACTGAAAAAATGGTAATAGGTTGAGATCCTGCTAAAGACCTTTATTTTTTAACTGAGATAAGAAAAGGGGATGATTTCAATGTTTAATAACCAATGGTAAAAATTAAAACAAATCTGGAATTCAATATCTACTTTGTAAATGTAAAAAAATCAAGATGAAAGTATGAAAATTGTCAAAAATTAAAAAAAAAACTTGTTAATTAATATATATAAGAGGCCAGTCGTGGCGCAGCGGCACAAAGTGTGACTGTAAACCGACTGGTTGTGGGTTCGATCCCCACTCGAGGAGATGAAATATTTACTTAAATTTATATTTTCATTTCTTCGCTCTGGTGTCGAGGCAAAGCGCGGCGTTGAGTTCTGCCACTCAGCACGCAATGCCTTTAGAATATGGCAGAAAGTGAGGAACGGAGTGTCTTAACACTGGGTTCCCTCTGCCTACCCTGCTGTGCGCGGCATACAGCGTGAAGCTAATAAAAAATTAAGTTAATAAAAAAAAACTTCTAACAGACATTTCGATGTAACTCTTTAGACTAAATTATTAACGAATAGTATATATATTTTTATTCCAAAGGGGAGCCAAGTGTTAAGACACTCCACCATCCACTTAAACGTAAATATTACATTAAAAAGTAAATGTGCACAAGGTTATGACATTTAAATGCGCAGATGGGACGGCTGTGTGATCCAGTTAATTTATGAACTTTATAGAATACTTTGCATAACTATTTAATAATAATGGAACAAGTTGTCTTTTCCGTAATAAAAAAAGTAACATCCCTTAGCGCAGTGCAAAAAATATATTTTTAACTTCATAACACTGCGCCACGACGACGTAATGAAAATATAAATAAACAATAACACATTACCTAGAATAAGACTCAAACCCAAAACCATCGCGCTTACAGTTACACCATATTTTCTGAAAGTTTACATAACAAGAAACCTTTTAAAAACCTTCAAAAGCTTAAAATCTCATACAATACTTTAAATTTTACATAAAGGATCTGTAAGATGATCCGAGACCACTTTTAAAGATATTACCAACACGGTAGCAATAAAAAAAACTAATTATAAAAAAATAAAATTAATAAGAAAAAAAATAATTGAATAAATTTATTGTGAAGTAATATGAACTTACTGACATAAAAGGTTTTTAAAAATATTATTTTATTAAATTATGCATATTAATAATACCCTGTCTTTGTATCGAGGCTCGATAATTGACTATTATGAAGCGGTTGGTAATGTTTGTACATCGTTCGTGAACAGATTGTGGGGTTTTAGAAGTGACATCGTATCCATATGTTTTCTTCAGCTTCACGCTGTATCCCGCACACGGCAGGGTAGGCAGAGGGAACCTGGTGTTAAGATACTCCGTGTTCCCCAATTTCTGCCGAATTCTGGAGGCATTGCGTGTTGAGTGGCAGGTTTTCTACAGCGTAAAAATTATACTTCGCAGAGAGAATGTAAAAAAATTTTTTTCTTACGTGGTTTCATCATGCAGATACCCATTGCTTTGCAGGGTAAAGAGCTCATGGCAATACTTGGGAATTAGGATTCAAGTTAAGGCCTTGGAGGTTCCTGAAATTGTCATAATACATACAGATCGATGGATCAATCGTGGTCTATAATAGAAAGGGGACCTCAATAACTATCCATTTCATTCCTATGCCTGTTCAATTTTTATTGATGTTTGAAAATTATGATTTTTTGGAAAAAACCGTATCCTTGAAGAACATTAAAAATATAGACCGATTGTTGGATGTGGTCGTATCGTACAATCAATCGCTTAAAATTATGCGCGGAAACAACAAGTAAAATTTAAAAAATAACTTTGAGGAGGCTGTAGCGAAATAAAATTACTGTTCATTTTTCATTTTAATTGTCGAAGCACAACATTCCTGATACCGAATATTTTTTGTTGAATAATTTAGCTTCCCACTACAGTATCCTGTAAGTATATTGTAGGGTAGACAGAAAACCTAAATCACTCAGTAAAGACACTCGGCTTTACGCACAGAGTGGTGAAAATTCAATGCCTCACTTAGTATAACCAATTTATCAAAGCTCTTTTACTTGCAGATATTTTGTTGATTTGACTCTGTCGTAGATGCGACGTGTTAGTAGTTGTGATTTAACTCCTATTGACGTAAATGTTAACATTTAATAATATTTTTATTATTAATTTAGAAAAAAAATCTCTAATTGATGCTTTCGTAGCGTAGAGGTACAGACAGCGTTACTGTAAAGGCGACGGTTGAGGATTCCATTCTCACTCGGAGGAATAAATAACTTTCATTTTCTCGCTCTGATAATAACATAAAACACAGCGTTGAGTTCCGTCACTTGTCACGCAACTTGCTAAAAAACTGTGAAAATTAGAACATAGTGTTTTCACTTGATTTCTTCTACCTACCCTGCTATATGAGGAATACCTCAATACCTAGAGTGAAGCTAATTGAACGTGAAATATTTTTTTTTGCGCAGCTCTTGATACCATCTCCATTACAGTAGCAATCTGTGAACACATTTGCGATACAAATTTATGATAGACAGTGATTATTTTACAATTACCATCTCATCTGTAGCGGCTCAGATAAAAAGGTCGACTACATTCAAAAGGATCGATACTTTGATGGTACAGAATGCGGAATCAATAGTTAAGTTGTTTTCCACTTACATAACTAAACTATACGAAATTGTCTTAAATATCAATATTATAGGCCGTGGTGGTGCAGAGAGACGTTTGGATGTAATCGTGACGGTTGTGGGTTCGATTCCAAATCGGAAGAATTGATTAATTTCATTTCTAATCAACATCATTCAAAACGCAATGTCTTAGCGATATGGCGATAACTTAGAATTCAAAGTTAAACTCAAAAATTTTCAAAAACGCTGAATTTTAGTACTAAGCTTATTATACGAATATGTCTTTGTTTTAATAGCCTAAACTTCCCAAACTTTGCTTATGCATAGAAGGATATCAAATAATTAATAGCTTCACACACTGTATCACGCACATTATAGGCAGAGGGAACCTAGTACTAGGACACTCCGTCTCCAATAAAACACTTCCAAAAATCATAACAGTAATAAAAAATACTTTAAGCTATTACATTTTGTGGTTGGTTGCGGAGCTTAACACGGACATTCCTTAATATATAAATTATATAATTATATTTCCAGTAGTAATCGAACCCACAAGCTTTTCGTTACCAACATTATTTTTTAAAACATCAAATATTATTCAGTGAGGCCAGTCAAGGCGCAGCGGCACAAATTGTGACAGTAAAATCGACTGGTTGTGGGTTCGATCCCCACTCGAGGAGATGAAATATTTATTGTATCAATTTATATTTCCATTTTCTTCGCTCTGGTGTCGATGCAAAGCGCGGCGTTGAGTTCCGCCACTCAACACGTAATACCTCTAGAATTCGGCGGAAAGTGGGGAACGGAGTGTTTTAACACTAGGTTCCCTTTGCCTACCCTGCTGTGCGCAGGATACAGCGTAAAGCTGATTTATTTTAAATATTATTCAGTGTAAACACAGCCGTAGCGATGCACTACAAAATTACAAATGATCAATTAATTATAATACTTTGCCTCTAATTGAACTTATAAATAAAATGTATATCATTTTGAATACCTATTACGATAATGATAAGCAGAGTACAGACTTGTGAAATCGTTGAAATTGTAGATTTTTTTTAACTGTCGTGAGACTGGTCGTGGTGCAGAGGCACTGTCGTGTGTGTAAAAGCGATTGTGGGTTCGATTCTCATCATAATCTCTGAAAGTTTCTAAAAGTTAGCTCATTGACAATATTTTAAAAACTGACCGGTTTGTCCAATTGACCAATTGGGAGTCGGATTTTCTCACCAAGGGTTCCCTATCAATATTAGAATTGTAGATCATGTTTTGAGTTCCACACTGTACACAAACATAGCAGAGTATGCAAAGGGAACCTGGGAAGGTTCCATTAAGGCAATTTCATTATATATGAATACCAAAGTCATTATATATATACAAATGTAATATTACAAAATTACGCGGCGAGTGTGAAAGGTGTCTCTGATGCGTGAGATGCGCCCACGACGATAACAACCAGTCTTGGGATTTAAATTTATATATCGATATCGATATTTGTGATTATTTTTATCATACTATTTGTACCTTTAAAAATTGTTGTAACAGAATATCAATTCTATATTTTTTGTATTGTTTAAGAGAGAGAGTCGATATTTTTAGAGAGAGATTCGAGAAATATTTTAATAAGAAAAATCTTCACGCTTTTTCCCGCATATAGCGGGGTAAACAAAGGAAATGAAATATCTTAACACTAGGTTAAGATATTTCATTCCTCATTTTCTACAGAAATACCTAAGACATTGCATGTGGAGTGGCGGAACTCCGCGCTTTGTCTGTGGAAGCGGGAACATGAAAAGTTATTTTAAAAAAAAATCTTTCCATAAAAAATCGAACTCATAATCGCGCGTTTACAGCCATTTGCTGTCCCACTGCGTCATAACAACCTTAAATGAGATATATAGGATATATATTTTCTTCTTGATTTAGAATATATTCGTCTTCTATTTAAGAGTTAAAGGTAAGTCAGCAGTCACTGCATTATGTAAGAATGCCTTGGCTCCGGCCTGTAGCGGTCGAGGAGGAACACCGTGACGTGTTAGTGGAAAGTGTGGACAGCCTACACCTGCCGGTACCCATATAAGAGTTTCCTCACGATAGAAAAAAAGTCAGCAACTGCTGACTTATCTTTACCTCTCAATAAGTATATAATTAATATAACTCTAAGAGTAATACTAACGCATTATAAAATCAGATCAAAGTTGGTCTTCAAATAAACTTTGAAAATGGACAAAAAGCAGATTAAGTCTTCACTGGGAACCTGGGATCGTGGTGTTAACCCTCTGCGACTGACGTGGTTTAACCTTTACGATTATACTGAAGTGGTAGTCCACGAGACACTTTTTCAATAGCACATATAATTATAGAATTAATTTATGC
Organism: Heliconius hermathena; assembly: GCA_013403705.1. NCBI lineage: Eukaryota > Metazoa > Arthropoda > Insecta > Lepidoptera > Nymphalidae > Heliconius > Heliconius hermathena. The sequence continues at coordinate 264,162 of JAAIXJ010000183.1, forward strand.
AGCTGTTTTATTTATATTTATTAGATCACTAGTATAATTTGCTAAAGTAAATTTATTTTAAAGAAAAACAATGTGCATTTTCAAAATCAACTTTATTTTATTTAAAATAAGATATTTGGAAAATATACTATCACTATATTCAATCTAGGGAATTATAAAATAAATAAATTCAGTGGTTGTATATAAAATCAGACAGTCTCAATATATATATTTTTTTTTTGACAATTACCAAAAGAAAATTGATTTCAAGCCATCACAGAAACAATATTTAGTCTAATTTTATATATTTTTGTTGGACAAATGGGACATATTTCTTTGTTTTTATCATTTTTAAGTGTTATTCCACACTTAGCGGCGCCTGTTGAAAGCAAACTTGGACAATTCCCAAGAGGCGTGTGTTCAAATCCCGCTACTTTCAAATTTTTCTACGTTTTCTAAAAAGTATAGTTCTTCGTTGTGTTTTCATACAAATGACAAAAAACTATTATACTGTTGAGGTAGAGAGACTTGTGATAGTTATAAGCCTCTTTTGACTAAGTTTCATTGTATATTCAGTTTTTTTCTATGATTTAGCACTGAAGCTTTTACTGTATTCAATAAAAAGAGTTTTTATTCTATCTTTTCATATTTTTTTTTAAATTAATATTACGTTTCTTCGATTGACAATTTAAAAAAAACCAACTTTACGCTGTATCCCACATGTAGCAGGGTAGACAGAGGGCGCCTTGTGTTAAGACACTCCGCTCTCATTTTTTCGCCGATTTCTGTAAACATTGCGTGTTGATTGGCGAACATTGACCATAAATCTATAGATAGATGATTTGATATTCTAATGCAGTTAAAATTTTATCAATTTTTTTATAACACTCTTATATACAGACGTAAAATATAAACATTTTATTTTAAAACTTTCTTAATACAGTAGTCATATAAATATCGACACAAGGTATATTATCACATCACTACTTATTACAAACAAAAATGTTGATATTTTGTTTCCAGTAAATTAGATTAAAAGGTTCTCTAGGTTGACCAAGTGGCGCAGATAAAAGATATTTCATTGTACATTTGTAGTTATGGCTTCAAATTCCACTAGCTTTTACCTGACGTATACCCCTGATGTAATATAACCTTACTCGATAAATAGACTTTTCTATATACAAAGTATTTTTCAATTAGAAACAGTAGTTCCTGAGATTAGCAAATTCAACCAGACAATCTTTTCAGCTTTATCGTACAATAATATCATAATATAATACTAGTATAGAGTTGTAGATTTATAAAAATAGTTGTTTCTTATTTTTAAACATTTTTAAAGTGTTATTCCACATTTAGGAGAGAAAAACTTATTGAGAAAACGTATAAAAATTTGAACGCAGCGGGGCTCGAACCCGCGCCTCCTGGGAACCGACCAGGTCGGTTTCAAATTTCAAGTTCAAATTGTTATATAATACGTTTTCTAAATAAGTATAGTTGTTTCTTCTTAGTGGAATTTGAACTTCGCCTCTGTTTGCTTGGTTCGCAGGCCCCCGCTCACTTACTATACCTAATAATTCACACGCCACGCTGTAATTGACAGAAGGAACCTAGTGTTAAGATTCTCCGTTTCTCACTTTCTGTCAAAGTTTCAAGACATTGAGTGTGAAGAGGCGGAACTCAACGCCACACTTTGTCTTATTACCAGAGCGATGAAATAATAATCATTAAAACTTTCCCGAGCCTCAATTTTCAATTTGCAGATATTTAAAGATGAAAGTAAAATTATTAAACTCATCACTATATAATACAATTGTAAGTATTACGTCACTCGGCCTACAGTTCAATGAAAGCGAAAGTTGAAACTGTTGCCGTCACTGTCTAAAAAACCGTTTATACTTTAAGATATTTAGATATATTAAAAGTATATTATAGGTATATAAAAATAATATATATAAATGTTTGGAAATATATTGTTTTAGGTAAAATACGATTTTAGCCTACACACAGTGGTGTAGGCAAAAACTGGAAAACTAGTAATAAGACTCCTTTCCTATTAAGACATATCCCACTTTCCACCGAATTTTGGAAGCACTGCGTGTTAAGTGGTGGAACTCAACTCAACTTTGTCCTATAACCAGAGCGAGGAAATACTAAACGTACTTATTTTCTTTTTAACTATTCTTTAGAATATATTTTATTGAAAAGTATTTATAGTATAAAGTATTTATACTTTATTGAAAAAAATTAAGCAAGTTGAGGCCGGTCGTGGCGCAGCGGCACGAGGTGTGACTGCAAAACCGACTGGTTGTGGGTTCGATCCCCACTCGAGGAGATGAAATATTTACTTAAATTTATATTTCCATTTCTTCGCTCTGGTGTCGAGGTTAAGCGCGGCGTTGAGTTCTGCCACTCAACACGCAATGCCTCCAGAATTCGGCAGAAAGTGGGGAACGGAGTGTCTTAACACTAGGTTCCCTCTGCCTACCCTGCTGTGTGCGGGATACAGCGTGAAGCTAATTTTTTTTATTTTTATTAAGCAAGTTCACTCGACGCCGCGCTTAGCCTACCTTAGTAGGAAAATAAAAACAGGTTCTTCCCACTGCACCACAATGTCTTCATTTGTAAACTTGATCACTATTAATAAAATATATAACAGAATTGTGCGGTATACAGCGCGCAGCTAAAGAAAAAAAATACAATAAAAGAAACATTATTTGAATTATTCCAAACTACGTATGAGGTGAAATACTTAATATTTACTATTTACACATTTGAAAACAACTTGTATATCCCGCATGATGAATAGAAATAAATACCTGTATTCATTTTGTTAAAGATGTTGACTAAACATGATTTTTTTATTTGGGATTTTTTGGAGACTTAATTATTAATTCAATATATTTCTTAACAAAAGTCACATATTTCTTATAAATTAATATTGTATTTTATTAAAAATATAGTGTTGTGGTCTCACATTAGCACTCAATTCTATTGAATAAATTAAAAAATATATTTTGTTTACAAAATCTGTAGTTATAAACGATCTTTTTCCCTCTTTAAGTCTGTAAGAAAGAGACAGCAATGCGACAGTGTACAATGTTTTAAGAAACTCTCAATGTATGAAATGTTATTAGGAACCTTAATATTCGCTTTTATGAATTTTGGGAAAGCTCTTGTGCGTGATGATTGTAGTTTCGATTCCAACTGAGAAGAATGATTATATTTAAATATTTTTTGTTTCATTCCCAGCTCTGGTATACAAAGCGCCGTGTTGAGTTCCAACACTTATCGTAGAATATCTGGAAAATTGGTTTAATTTTCAAGTTCATGTCCTTTACGTGTAAGGACACGAGTTCCCTCTACTCTCTTCCCAACTTGCTATCCGAAAAAAAAGGTAACGCAACTTTTTTTGTAAAGTTTTGGTATATGTTAATTATATTACATTATCAAACGTTGTATAAGGACAGTCTGTTTCCCTCTTTGCGTGGTGGAACCCAACGTCACGCTTTGCAACCCGCAAGTCGTGTTTACAGTCAAATGTTTTGCCGCTGCACCACGGCAGCCTCCAATAAGTCAAACGCTGCAAATTTCAAAGGCTGCCTTAATATAATTAATTCAAAAAGTTGTACATATAGCCCAAAGATCCCAGGAACTCCAGACCTACGTTATTTTAGCAAAGCTGAAATTTTGAGAACTATTAGTTGCAAATTTAGTTAAGATAATACGCGTACTCACTAACTTGAAATGTGGCGTTTTCAGAGGTAGCGCCAAATAAAGATACGTCTCTGTATGGGAGGATGACTGAGCCATAATAAGTAATATACATATGTAAAATTAAAGCTTGCTAGTATAACGTAGTTTGCTCCAATTTTAAGCAACCTTTACGCCGTCTGACATAAGTAAAGGCCCACGTAAAGGTACTGGTAATAATAAGTATACGTTATTTACATTATTTTTAAAAACATATTTAAATACGAATGTTTCTACTTTAACGTAAGTAAGCCTGTATCTTAAGTTGGTTAGTAAATACGCATACGATTCTATAGATAGACTATTAATACTCAAAATTTCAGCTTTTCTAAAATAACGTAGGTCTAGGAGCCCTGGGATCTCAGTCTAATACATTTATTGTTATAAAACTTTTGTTTTGTATTGTATTGATAATTTTTAAAAGATTTTAGCATTTTTAAATGTAAAATAAAAAAAACACCTTCACGTTGTTTTCCGCACACAGAAGGATAGGAAAAGAAAACCTATTTTTAAGACACTCCGTTTCTCAATTTCAGCCGAATTCCGGAGGCATTGTGAGTTGAGTAGCGGAACTCGACACCGCGCTTGCCTCGACACCATGAACGAAGAAATGAAAATATATATTTAAATAAATAATACATTTCCAAGCTTAAAATTGTAATTGATTTCATACACCATGAGTCCATCACCTGTATGTTTTTCAATTTCTATAACTTATAAAAGGTAAGTACTTCCCGTCGAACGTAAATCCTGAAATCACCCTTAGTGAGCGACCGACTCGCATTTGAGCGGTTTTATTTACATGTCAACAACCAAACCTACCACATTAGATATACATATGTGTTACTGTAAAATATTAATTAATCTTAAGATTTACCAGAAATTATTATAATTTACCAACATCAGTCGGTATTTTAAGATTACATTAGATTACTTCACGCTTCACGCTGTTTCCCGCACGCAGGCAGGCAGAGGGAACCTCGTGTTAAGACACTCCGTTCCCAACGTTCCGTCGAATTCTGGAAGCATTGCGTTCTGAGTGGCGGAACTCAACGCCGCGCTTTGCCTCGACACCAGAGCGAAGAAATGAAAATATAAATGTAAATAAATATTTCACTTCCTCGAATGAGGATCGAACCCACAACCGGTCGATTTTACAGTCACTCTTTGTGCCTCTGCGCCACGACCGGCTTAACTAGAATAGTAGAAACCTGACAATTCATTTCCTTTTTATAACATCCGCACAAACCATAAATATCAACTTTGGATGTCAATGTTAAAACTTACTAGTAAGACCAAAGATTTACGATTCGACGTTCTAAAATTTCAATAAACAAACATACTCTTACTATCTATATATACAAAAAAAAACAACTTTAGCAATTCATAATGATGTAGTTCAATCTCCTCACGTCCGCAACCTTTGAGATGATACTAAGTGTCTTAAAAAAAATCGCTAATTGAAATGAAGAAATATGTTAGAACATATTTTGAAATCATAATGTTAATGTATGGTTGACTTTCATTTAGACGCTACTATAAAAATAAATTATTCTATGCAACCGTTTTACCATACAACAGCGTGACTTTGCAGAAGTGCTAGTACTAGTACGCCCGAAACGCCATAACAAGAGTTAACACACTCCGTTCTCCTATTGATTTCGTCAATTGGTAGAAACATAATATTTATTTTTGATTTTTTTAGTGTCTCGCCGTAGGCACATAGCAGGTAGCAGAGGGAACCTGGAAATTTAATATTAAGAAATTCCATTTTCATTAAGACCCTTCTGTTCCCCACTTTCTGCCGAATTCTCGAGGCATTGCGTGTTGAGTGGTGGAACTAAAATATATGTTAAATATTTCATGGCGGACGACGACGTGGGAATCGAACCCACAACCGTCGCACTTACAGTCACAAACTTATGCCCTTGAGTCACGACACACACATACATTCATTATAAAATAAAACTATAATATTATAGTTTATACATATATATGCTCCTCGAGTAGAGATTGTATTCACAACTACCGCGAGTACAATAAGCTAATCGTAATATGAGAGCGTCTGTAAGATTTACAGGTCTGTAAGATTCGGACTGAATGTGGACTCTATGGTCCAAACCCAGTCCTAACCCTACTCTACTACACGCCAAAAAATGGGAAGGTTTTTATATATATCTCGGAACCTGAATATCTAGCATACTAATTTAGACTACAACAGTTTAGGTGACCTAATGTAATGACATAAAGGTCACTAAAATTAACGAGAACCCAATGACAGCGGATCATTTTAATGAAGCTCCCACTGTGAAGTGCATACGAAAGCAATCATATCCAATTAAAGTATATCCAACAACTGTTGTGTGTGGTACAAGTTATAAGATAACCTATGTACCTTGTAGACATTATTTTTTTTAAACGTTCACGCGGTAACCCGCATACAGCAGAGTAAGCAGAGAAAACTGATGTTAAGCCACTTCATTCCCACTTTCTTCCTAATTTTCGAGAGATTTTTTGTTAAGTCGCGGAACTTAACGCCGTATTTGGTCTTGTTATCAATGCGAAGAAATTAAAATTATTCACTTTCCGGAGTGGGAATCGATCATCACAACAACCGATTTAAACCCAATGTTGTGCCGCCATAATTTCCACATACTATTTTATACAAAATAAGATATATATTATGTTGCAAAACATTATAGAGGAGTACTAAGTACAAGTATACATACATACATAAAATATTTAAAGTATTGCGTATGTATTTAAAACATTTTTATTAGTGGCTGACGGATAACACATAGTCAATTTATACGAAACAGACAGTTTATACGAAAGCTTAAATTAAAAAGTTGAAAATTTTAAATGTAGGCTCAAGTTAGAATTTAGTTTCCTAGGAGATTAAAAGAAAACAATTAAAGATGATTTATCTAAATTAATAAAAGAAGAAGAATAAGCGGTAATAAACATATAACATATAAGGATTATAAGATTACAAAGGCTATAAATGAACGCTAAAATAGGAGTTCTCGAAATTCGTATGTGGTGAGAAAAAGCGGGATTTTTCACTTTACATCCACGCAAACCAATTTGTGGTCAACCACTAGTAGCATATAAAAAATTATGTTAGGCACTGTATTATGGGTAGTGAAAGCTGTGTTCATTTAACTAGTTGATTTTTTTTCAGAACAACGTGTTTCTGAAAAAGTACACAATGTTGACGCTCCTAGATAATATAAGACATTGGGTCTTTCTGCCATTATATTAAGAACCAAAACCAGCTTTCGCTGTATCTCGCACACAGCAGAGTAGGCAGAGGGAGCCTAGTGTTAAGATATTTCGTTCTCCACTTTCCACTGAATTTTGGAGACATTGTGTGCTGAGTGGCGGAACTTAACGATGCGCTTTGCCTCGACACCAGAACGAAGAAATGAACATATAGATTTTAAATGAATATTTCATTTCCTCGAGTGGGGATCGAACCCACAACAAGTCGCGTTTATACACTTCAAATAACAATGATTATGATGAAAAAGATATGATGAATGGTGTTGTGTATGTATGTAGATATAATAATAATAATAATGTCAAAATGAAATATTGCCAGGCTACTTATGTTACCTTTAAATTTTACTTGTAATTCAGAAATATCAACTTTTAGCTTCACGCTGTATTCTACATATAATAGGGTAAAAAGAGGAACGTAGTGTTAAGACAATCCGTTACCCACTTTCCACTCAATTTCCGAGATATTGCGTACTAAGTAGCGGCAATCAATGCTGAACTTTAGACTAAGTGTCAGAATGAGGAAATGAAAATAATTTAATCCCTGAGTGGGATATTATCGGACCCACAACCATCACGTTCACAATCAGGTGTTGTGTCGCTACGCTACGATGGCCTCAAACCACACCACATATAAATCCACTTCAAAATACTACATCTCTATCTCTTCTCTATCTCTATATATAATAAAAGGATAGAAAAGTCAATTCTGTACATGAAATAAATAAAAGAAATAAAAATTAGGTCGGTTAATATGTCGATTATAGAACCTAAAAAACCACTCAGCAGAATTCTTGTCTGTCTGTCTGTCTGTTTATTTGTTCGTCAATCACGCAAAAACTACTGGACAGAAATTGATGAATTTTTGCATGGCATTAGTCTAAGGTCTCAAGGTACATTTTTTTGGGTTTCATTCCGAATTTCATTATAGTGTTATTTAAAAAAAAATAAAAACTGAAAAATGTAAATTACTTAAAATACCGATAATTACTGTATGAAATTTAATTATTTTTGGCATGGTAATAGTTCAAAGCCTAATGCAACTTATAGAATAGTTTTCATCATAGCGTACAAAGAAATATTACCAGAAAAAATTACATAAATATATTTTTTAATAAAAAAAATCGGCTTCTTCAATTTCAATCGGATTTCATACTCTAAACTTAACCAAACTTTCACCAAACTACACTTTATGTGTGCACTTTCTAATAAAAAAAGAATCATTAAAATCGGTTGAGTTGATATTGAGTTATTCGTCCATTTGTCGCGCACATACTTAATGTAAATTTGAGATTTATATGATTTTCTCATAGATACCATTGTCGGAAATGAACTAAATTAAAATAAGACTACACGGGACGCACTAGCTTCCAAATAAAAAAAGAATCATCAAAATCGGTTCACACAGTCAAAAGTTCTGAGGTAACAAGAATAAAAAATACAGTCGAATTGATGACCTCCTCTTTTAAGAAGTCGGTTAATAGAAATTTGACATAATTAAACTACGATTATTGTATTTAACCACAATTTAAAAGAAGAAAGTAAATTGAGGCTGTTCGTGGCACAGAGGCACAAAGTGTAAACTGGTTGTGGGTTCTATTCCCACTTGAGGAAATTAAATATTTATTTAAATTTATATTTCCATTTCATCGCTCTGGTGTCGAGGCAAAGTGCGGCGT